>JBBPBX010080664.1:0-16117 GCA_038048925.1 Garcialebias charrua | reverse complement strand
CATACATTAACTCACTAACTCACTCACTCACTCACTCACACACTCACTCACTCACTAACTCACTCACTAACTCACCCACTCACTCACTCACTCACTCAGGCACGCACTCACTCACTCACTCACTCACACATTAACTCACTCACTCACACACACAGTCACTCACTCACATACTAACTCACTCACACACTAACTCACTCACTCACTCACTCACACACACATTAACTCACTCACTCACACATTAACTCACTGACACACTCACTCACTCACACCCTCACTCACTCACACACTCACTCACACAATAACTCACTCACACACTCACTCACACATTAACTCACTCACACCCTCACTCACTCACTCACTCACTCACACCCTCACTCACTCACACCCTCACTCACACACTAACTCACTCACTCACTCACACATTAACTCACTCACACCCTCACTCACTCACTCACACCCTCACTCACTCACACCCTCACTCACTCAATCACACATTAACTCACTCACACACTCACTCACACATTCACTCACTCACACACTCACTCACACATTAACTCACTCACACACACAGTCACTCACTCACATACTAACTCACTCACACACTAACTCACTCGCTCACTCACTCACTCACACATTAACTCACTCACTCACACATTAACTCACTGACACACTCACTCACTCACACCCTCACTCACTCACACCCTCACTCACACAATAACTCACTCACACACTCACTCACACATTAACTCACTCACACCCTCACTCACTCACTCACTCACTCACTCACACCTCACTCACACACTAACTCACTCACTCACTCACACATTAACTCACTCACACCCTCACTCACTCACACCCTCACTCACTCACACCCTCACTCACACACTAACTCCCTCACTCAATCACACATTAACTCACTCACACACTCACTCACACATTAACTCACTCACACACTCACTCACACACACATTAACTCACTCACTCACTCACACATTAACTCACTCACACCCTCACTCACGCACTAACTCACTCACACACTCACTCATACATTAACTCACTCACTCACACATTAACTCACTCACTCACCAACTCACTAACTCACTCACTCACGCACTAACTCACTCACTCACTCACTCACACATTAACTCACTCACTCACTCACACATTTAGTCACTCACTCACACACACAGTCACTCACTCACACACTAACTCACTCACGCACTAACTCACTCATTCACTCACACATTGACTCACTCCCTCACTCACACATTAACTCACTCACACACTCACTCACACCCTCACTCACTCACACACTCACTCACACATTAACTCACTTACACACTCACACAAAAACTCACTCACTCACTCACTCACTCACACATTAACTCACTCACTCACTCACACATTAACTCACTCACTCACTCACACCCTCACTCACTCACACACTCACTCATACATTAACTCACTCACACACTCACTCACACATTAACTAACTCACACACTCACTCACACATTAACTCACTCACTCACACACACAGTCACTCACCCACATACTAACTCACTCACACACTAACTCACTCACTCACTCACTCACTCACACATTAACTCACTGACACACTCACTCACTCACACCCTCACTCACTCACACACTCACTCACACACACAATAACTCACTCACACACTCACTCACACATTAACTCACTCACACCCTCACTCACTCACTCACTCACACCCTCACTCACTCACACCCTCACTCACACACTAACTCACTCACTCACTCACACATTAACTCACTCACACCCTCACTCACTCACTCACTCACTCACTCACTCACTCACACCCTCACTCACACACTAACTCACTCACTCAATCACACATTAACTCACTCACACCCTCACTCACTCACACCCTCACTCACACACTAACTCACTCACTCACTCACACATTAACTCACTCACACCCTCACTCACTCACTCACTCACTCACACCCTCACTCACTCACACCCTCACTCACACACTAACTCACTCACTCAATCACACATTAACTCACTCACACCCTCACACACTCACTCACACATTAACTCACTCACTCACTCACACACACATTAACTCACTCACTCACTCACACATTAACTCACTCACACCCTCACTCACACACTAACTCACTCACACACTCACTCATACATTAACTCACTCACTCACCAACTCACTCACTCACGCACTAACTCACTCACTCACTCACTCACACACTAACTCACTCATGCACTAACTCACTCATTCACTCACACATTGACTCACTCCCTCACTCACACATTAACTCACTCACACACTCACTCACACCCTCACTCACTCACACAGTCACTCACACATTAACTCACTTACACACTCACACAAAAACTCACTCACTCACTCACTCACACATTAACTCACTCACTCACTCACTCACTCACACATTAACTCACTCACTCACTCACATCCTCACTCACTCACACACTCACTCATACATTAACTCACTCACACACTCACTCACACATTAACTCACTCACACCCTCACTCACTCACTCACTCACACATTAACTCACTCACACACTCACTCACACATTAACTCACTCACACCATCACTCACTCACTCACTCACTCACACCCTCACTCACACACTAACTCACTCACTCACTCACACATTAACTCACTCACACCCTCACTCACTCACTCACTCACACCCTCACTCACTCACACCCTCACTCACACACTAACTCACTCACTCAATCACTCACACATTAACTCACTCACACACTCACTCACACATTAACTCACTCACTCAATCACACACAAATTAACTCACTCACTCACTCACTCACACATTAACTCACTCACTCAATCACTCACACATTAACTCACTCACACACTCACTCACACATTAACTCACTCACACACTCACTCACACATTAACTCACTCACACACTCACTCACACATTAACTCACTCACACACTCACTCAAACATTAACTCACTCACTCAATCACACACACATTAACTCACTCACTCACTCACACATTAACTCACTCACACCCTCACTCACGCACTAACTCACTCACACACTCACTCATACATTAACTCACTCACTTACACATTAACTCACTCACTCACTAACTCACTCACTCACGCAGTAACTCACTCACTCACTCACACATTAACTCACTCACTCACTCACACATTAAGTCACTCACTCACACACACAGTCACTCACTCACACACTAACTCACTCACGCACTAACTCACTCACTCACTCACACATTAATTCACTCCCTCACTCACACATTAACTCACTCACACACTCACTCACTCACTCACTCACACACTCACTCACACATTAACTCACTCACTCACTCACACATTAACTCACTCACTCACTCACACATTAACTCACTCACACACTCACTCACTCACTCACACCCTCACTCACTCACACACTCACTCACACATTAACTCACTCACACACTCACTCACACATTAACTCACTCACACCCTCACTCACTCACTCACTCACTCACACCCTCACTCACTCATACTCTCACTCACTCACGCCCTCACTCACACACTAACTCACTCACTCACTCACACATTAACTCACTCACACCCTCACTCACTCACTCACTCACTCACACCCTCACTCACTCACACCCTCACTCACACACTAACTCACTCACTCAATCACACATTAACTCACTCACTTACTCACTCAAACATTAACTCACTCACACACTAACTCACTCACACACTAACTCACTCACTCACTCACACATTAACTCACTCCCTCACTTACACATTAACTCACTCACACACTCATTCACACCCTCACTCACTCACACACTCACTCACACATTAACTCACTCACACACTCACACAAAAACTCACTCACTCACTCACTCACTCACTCACACATTAACTCACTCACTCACACATTAACTCACTCACACACTCACTCACTCACTCACACCCTCACTCACTCACACACACACTCATTCATACATTAACTCACTCACACACTCACTCACACATTAACTCACTCACTCAATCACACACACATTAACTCACTCACTCACTCACTCACACATTAACTCACTCACACCCTCACTCACGCATTAACTCACTCACACACTCACTCATACATTAACTCACTCACTCACGCAGTAACTCACTCACTCACACATTAACTCACTCACTCACTCACACATTAAGTCACTCACTCACACACACAGTCACTCACTCACACACTAACTCACTCACGCACTAACTCACTCACTCACTCACTCACTCACACATTAATTCACTCCCTCACTCACACATTAACTCACTCACACACTCACTCACACACTCACTCACTCACACACTCACTCACACATTAACTCACTCACACACTCACTCACACATTAACTCACTCACACACTCACTCAAACATTAACTCACTCACTCAATCACACACACATTAACTCACTCACTCACACATTAACTCACTCACACCCTCACTCACGCACTAACTCACTCACACACTCACTCATACATTAACTCACTCACTTACACATTAAGTCACTCACTCACACACACAGTCACTCACTCACACACTAACTCACTCACGCACTAACTCACTCACTCACTCACCCACACATTAACTCACTCACTCACTCACTCACACATTAAGTCACTCACTCACACACACAGTCACTCACTCACACACTAACTCACACACACATTAACTCACTCACACACTCACCCACACATTAACTCACTCACACACTCACTCACACATTAACTCACTCACACACTCACTCATACATTAACTCACTAACTCACTCACTCACTCACACACTCACTCACTCACTCACTCAACTCACTCACTAACTCACTAACTCACTCACTCACTCACTCACTCAGGCACGCACTCACTCACTCACTCACACATTAACTCACTCACTCACACACACAGTCACTCACTCACATACTAACTCACTCACACACTAACTCACTCACTCACTCACTCACTCACACATTAACTCACTCACTCACACATTAACTCACTGACACACTCACTCACTCACACCCTCACTCACTCACACACTCACTCACACATTAACTCACTCACACCCACACTCACTCACTCACTCACTCACTCACACCCTCACTCACTCACACCCTCACTCACACCCTAACTCACTCACTCACTCACTCACTCACACATTAACTCACTCACACCCTCACTCACTCACTCACACCCTCACTCACTCACACCCTCACTCACACACTAACTCACTCACTCAATCACACATTAACTCACTCACACACTCACTCACACATTCACTCACTCACACACTCACTCACACATTAACTCACTCACTCACACACACAGTCACTCACTCACATACTAACTCACTCACACACTCACTCACTCACTCACTCACTCACACATTAACTCACTCACTCACACATTAACTCACTGACACACTCACTCACTCACACCCTCACTCACTCACACCCTCACTCACACAATAACTCACTCACACACTCACTCACACATTAACTCACTCACACCCTCACTCACTCACTCACTCACTCACTCACTAACTCACTCACTCACACATTAACTCACTCACACCCTCACTCACTCACTCACTCACACCCTCACTCACTCACACCCTCACTCACACACTAACTCCCTCACTCAATCACACATTAACTCACTCACACACTCACTCACACATTAACTCACTCACACACTCACTCACACATTAACTCACTCACTCACTCACTCACACACACATTAACTCACTCACTCACTCACACATTAACTCACTCACACCCTCACTCACGCACTAACTCACTCACACACTCACTCATACATTAACTCACTCACTCACACATTAACTCACTCACTCACCAACTCACTAACTCACTCACTCACGCACTAACTCACTCACTCACTCACTCACACATTAACTCACTCACTCACTCACACATTTAGTCACTCACTCACACACACAGTCACTCACTCACACACTAACTCACTCACGCACTAACTCACTCATTCACTCACACATTGACTCACTCCCTCACTCACACATTAACTCACTCACACACTCACTCACACCCTCACTCACTCACACACTCACACATTAACTCACTTACACACTCACACAAAAACTCACTCACTCACTCACTCACACATTAACTCACTCACTCACTCACACATTAACTCACTCACTCACTCACACCCTCACTCACTCACACACTCACTCATACATTAACTCACTCACACACTCACTCACACATTAACTCACTCACACACTCACTCACACATTAACTCACTCACTCACACACACAGTCACTCACTCACATACTAACTCACTCACACACTAACTCACTCACTCACTCACTCACACATTAACTCACTCACTCACACATTAACTCACTGACACACTCACTCACTCACACCCTCACTCACTCACACACTCACTCACACAATAACTCACTCACACACTCACTCACACATTAACTCACTCACACCCTCACTCACTCACTCACTCACTCACACCCTCACTCACTCACACCCTCACTCACACACTAACTCACTCACTCACTCACACATTAACTCACTCACACCCTCACTCACTCACTCACTCACACCCTCACTCACTCACACCCTCACTCACACACTAACTCACTCACTCAATCACACATTAACTCACTCACACACTCACTCACACATTAACTCACTCACACACTCACTCACACATTAACTCACTCACTCACACACACATTAACTCACTCACTCACTCACACATTAACTCACTCACCCCCTCACTCACACACTAACTCACTCACACACTCACTCATACATTAACTCACTCACTCACACATTAACTCACTCACTCACCAACTCACTCACTCACTCACGCACTAACTCACTCACTCACTCACTCACTCACACACTAACTCACTCACGCACTAACTCACTCATTCACTCACACATTGACTCACTCCCTCACTCACACATTAACTCACTCACACACTCACTCACACCCTCACTCACTCACACACTCACTCACACATTAACTCACTTACACACTCACACAAAAACTCACTCACTCACTCACTCACACATTAACTCACTCACTCACTCACTCACACATTAACTCACTCACTCACTCACATCCTCACTCACTCACACACTCACTCATACATTAACTCACTCACACACTCACTCACACATTAACTCACTCACACCCTCACTCACTCACTCACACACACATTAACTCACTCACACACTCACTCACACATTAACTCACTCACACCATCACTCACTCACTCACTCACTCACTCACACCCTCACTCACTCACACCCTCACTCACACACTAACTCACTCACTCACACATTAACTCACTCACACCCTCACTCACTCACTCACTCACACCCTCACTCACTCACACCCTCACTCACACACTAACTCACTCACTCAATCACTCACACATTAACTCACTCACACACTCACTCACACATTAACTCACTCACTCAATCACACACAAATTAACTCACTCACTCACTCACTCACACATTAACTCACTCACTCAATCACTCACACATTAACTCACTCACACACTCACTCACACATTAACTCACTCACACACTCACTCACACATTAACTCACTCACTCAATCACTCACACATTAACTCACTCACACCCTCACTCACGCACTAACTCACTCACACACTCACTCATACATTAACTCACTCACTTACACATTAACTCACTCACTCACTAACTCACTCACTCACGCAGTAACTCACTCACACACTCACACATTAACTCACTTACACACTCACACAAAAACTCACTCACTCACTCACTCACTCACTCACACATTAACTCACTCACTCACTCACACATTAACTCACTCACTCACTCACTCACACCCTCACTCACTCACACACTCACTCATACATTAACTCACTCACACACTCACTCACACATTAACTCACTCACACACTCACTCACACATTAACTCACTCACTCACACACACAGTCACTCACTCACATACTAACTCACTCACACACTAACTCACTCACTCACTCACTCACACATTAACTCACTCACTCACACATTAACTCACTGACACACTCACTCACTCACACCCTCACTCACTCACACACTCACTCACACAATAACTCACTCACACACTCACTCACACATTAACTCACTCACACCCTCACTCACTCACTCACTCACTCACTCACTCCCTCACTCACTCACACCCTCACTCACACACTAACTCACTCACTCACTCACACATTAACTCACTCACACCCTCACTCACTCACTCACTCACTCACACCCTCACTCACTCACACCCTCACTCACACACTAACTCACTCACTCAATCACACATTAACTCACTCACACACTCACTCACACATTAACTCACTCACACACTCACTCACACATTAACTCACTCACTCACTCACACACACATTAACTCACTCACTCACACATTAACTCACTCACCCCCTCACTCACACACTAACTCACTCACACACTCACTCATACATTAACTCACTCACTCACACATTAACTCACTCACTCACCAACTCACTCACTCACGCACTAACTCACTCACTCATCACTCACTCACACACTAACTCACTCACGCACTAACTCACTCATTCACTCACACATTGACTCACTCCCTCACTCACACATTAACTCACTCACACACTCACTCACACCCTCACTCACTCACACACTCACTCACACATTAACTCACTTACACACTCACACAAAAACTCACTCACTCACTCACTCACACATTAACTCACTCACTCACTCACTCACACATTAACTCACTCACTCACTCACATCCTCACTCACTCACACACTCACTCATACATTAACTCACTCACACACTCACTCACACATTAACTCACTCACACCCTCACTCACTCACTCACACACATTAACTCACTCACACACTCACTCACACATTAACTCACTCACACCATCACTCACTCACTCACTCACTCACACCCTCACTCACTCACACCCTCACTCACACACTAACTCACTCACTCACACATTAACTCACTCACACCCTCACTCACTCACTCACTCACTCACACCCTCACTCACTCACACCCTCACTCACACACTAACTCACTCACTCAATCACTCACACATTAACTCACTCACACACTCACTCACACATTAACTCACTCACTCAATCACACACAAATTAACTCACTCACTCACTCACTCACACATTAACTCACTCACTCAATCACTCACACATTAACTCACTCACACACTCACTCACACATTAACTCACTCACACACTCACTCACACATTAACTCACTCACACACTCACTCACACATTAACTCACTCACTCAATCACACACACATTAACTCACTCACTCACTCACTCACACATTAACTCACTCACTCAATCACTCACACATTAACTCACTCACACACTCACTCACACATTAACTCACTCACACACTCACTCACACATTAACTCACTCACACACTCACTCACACATTAACTCACTCACACACTCACTCAAACATTAACTCACTCACTCAATCACACACACATTAACTCACTCACTCACTCACACATTAACTCACTCACACCCTCACTCACGCACTAACTCACTCACACACTCACTCATACATTAACTCACTCACTTACACATTAACTCACTCACTCACTAACTCACTCACTCACACAGTAACTCACTCACACACTCACACATTAACTCACTTACACACTCACACAAAAACTCACTCACTCACTCACTCACTCACTCACACATTAACTCACTCACTCACTCACACATTAACTCACTCACTCACTCACTCACACCCTCACTCACTCACACACTCACTCATACATTAACTCACTCACACACTCACTCACACATTAACTCACTCACACACTCACTCACACATTAACTCACTCACTCACACACACAGTCACTCACTCACATACTAACTCACTCACACACTAACTCACTCACTCACTCACTCACACATTAACTCACTCACTCACACATTAACTCACTGACACACTCACTCACTCACACCCTCACTCACTCACACACTCACTCACACAATAACTCACTCACACACTCACTCACACATTAACTCACTCACACCCTCACTCACTCACTCACTCACTCACACCCTCACTCACTCACACCCTCACTCACACACTAACTCACTCACTCACTCACACATTAACTCACTCACACCCTCACTCACTCACTCACTCACTCACACCCTCACTCACTCACACCCTCACTCACACACTAACTCACTCACTCAATCACACATTAACTCACTCACACACTCACTCACACATTAACTCACTCACACACTCACTCACACATTAACTCACTCACTCACTCACACACACATTAACTCACTCACTCACACATTAACTCACTCACCCCCTCACTCACACACTAACTCACTCACACACTCACTCATACATTAACTCACTCACTCACACATTAACTCACTCACTCACCAACTCACTCACTCACTCACGCACTAACTCACTCATTCACTCACTCACACACTAACTCACTCACGCACTAACTCACTCATTCACTCACACATTGACTCACTCCCTCACTCACACATTAACTCACTCACACACTCACTCACACCCTCACTCACTCACACACTCACTCACACATTAACTCACTTACACACTCACACAAAAACTCACTCACTCACTCACTCACACATTAACTCACTCACTCACTCACACATTAACTCACTCACTCACTCACATCCTCACTCACTCACACACTCACTCATACATTAACTCACTCACACACTCACTCACACATTAACTCACTCACACCCTCACTCACTCACTCACACACACATTAACTCACTCACACACTCACTCACACATTAACTCACTCACACCATCACTCACTCACTCACTCACTCACTCACACCCTCACTCACTCACACCCTCACTCACACACTAACTCACTCACTCACACATTAACTCACTCACACCCTCACTCACTCACTCACTCACACCCTCACTCACTCACACCCTCACTCACACACTAACTCACTCACTCAATCACTCACACATTAACTCACTCACACACTCACTCACACATTAACTCACTCACTCAATCACACACAAATTAACTCACTCACTCACTCACTCACACATTAACTCACTCACTCAATCACTCACACATTAACTCACTCACACACTCACTCACACATTAACTCACTCACACACTCACTCACACATTAACTCACTCACACACTCACTCAAACATTAACTCACTCACTCAATCACACACACATTAACTCACTCACTCACTCACACATTAACTCACTCACACCCTCACTCACGCACTAACTCACTCACACACTCACTCATACATTAACTCACTCACTTACACATTAACTCACTCACACATTAACTCACTCACTCACTCACACATTAAGTCACTCACTCACACACACAGTCACTCACTCACACACTAACTCACTCATGCACTAACTCACTCACTCACTCACACATTAATTCACTCCCTCACTCACACATTAACTCACTCACACACTCACTCACACACTCACTCACTCACTCACTCACACACTCACTCACACATTAACTCACTCACTCACTCACACATTAACTCACTCACTCACTCACACATTAACTCACTCACACACTCACTCACTCACTCACACCCTCACT
The DNA here is from genome assembly GCA_038048925.1 of Garcialebias charrua. NCBI lineage: Eukaryota > Metazoa > Chordata > Actinopteri > Cyprinodontiformes > Rivulidae > Garcialebias > Garcialebias charrua. The sequence continues at coordinate 4,328 of JBBPBX010080664.1, read as the reverse complement.
CACTCACACACTCACTCACACATTAACTCACTCACACACTCACTCACACATTAACTCACTCACACCCTCACTCACTCACTCACTCACTCACACCCTCACTCACTCATACTCTCACTCACTCACGCCCTCACTCACACACTAACTCACTCACTCACTCACACATTAACTCACTCACACCCTCACTCACTCACTCACTCACTCACACCCTCACTCACTCACACCCTCACTCACACACTAACTCACTCACTCAATCACACATTAACTCACTCACTTACTCACTCAAACATTAACTCACTCACACACTAACTCACTCACACACTAACTCACTCACTCACTCACACATTAACTCACTCCCTCACTTACACATTAACTCACTCACACACTCATTCACACCCTCACTCACTCACACACTCACTCACACATTAATCAAGGAATCAAGGAATCAAGGAGTTTTATTAACATTGCATCAATTTTCACCGATTACAACGTAAATATGTAGTTGCAGGCATCCAGAGAGAAATGAGTGCAAAAGCTGCAGCAAAACAAAGCACATTACATGTTTTATCAACACACGATATGTTTTATCAACACACGACATGTTTATTCAACACATTGATATACTCTTAGCGCGGCCAGGCCCAATCTGTCTCCAGATGAAGGTCAAAAGCAGGAAAAACAGGCAGAAACACTGGGATTCACAGCATTGATATTAAAAAAAGATGAATCACATTTTGTCTTCAAGACACCGCGTGATTCAGTAAAAACCATATCAGAGCACATTTAGGTACAATAACAAAGGAAATACGGCAGGCAGGGAGATTGGGTCCATGATTAATTTCAGACAAACACAAAGTTCAGCAGGTGTGCAGCTGGGTGTTATCCGAAGCCTCACAGAAATCTCTGGGGAGGGGGAGGGGAGGGGGGGGCTCTTCAACTTCTCACTCTAGGAGAATGGATTCCCACAGCCCGCTTCAAGGACATGTGCAGAAGCCAGATAATGTTTTTGTTTGTTATCCAAATAGACCACAGTGTTCTTTTCCACTGCCGCCTTCAAGTCTGTGGGTGCTGTTTCATGGCCGAAAGAAATCCAAATATGTGGTTCTGCTCTGCCCCGCTTTCATGAGCTTCCACCTGTCCCTTGATCGATCCTGGGTGGCTGCAAACAAGTCCCAAAACGGACAGCAGGTGCACGGTGGTCCACCACTGCACCAATCGTGCGATTGAGCTCATACAGCAGCTGGGATGAGGAGCCCACGACCCGGTTCAGAGAATTTTGCTGATCAGGCAGTCCCGACAGCGCTCTGATAGCCGCCGAAGCCTCCCTCAGCTTCCGATAACAAACAACTCCGGTTACGCCAAAAAACAGAGCAGTTGCTACCAATAATCCAATAATCCACAAATCCTCCACGTCTTCGACACTCAGAACGGACAGACACATGGGCTGCCACTGACCCCACGAGTCCAGCACGTATCCAGCCGCGTGTGTGTCGGAGGGACAGACAGCTTCTCCTGACACGGTCCGCTTCGTGGAAAAAATCTTATCCATTGAAGAAACAGCCCAATTGATTAATTCCATATTGGTTCGAGTGAGCGCTGAAGGGTCGCAGACGAGACGAAAAGCAAGCAGGGAGTAGGAAAAACTTAGGGAGGGAAGAGCAGAAAGATATGCGACCTGCCTTGCCGAGTGCCGGAAGAAGACTCACTCACACACTCACTCACACAAAAACTCACTCACACACTCACTCACACATTAACTCACTCACTCACTCACTCACTCACTCACACATTAACTCACTCACTCACTCACACATTAACTCACTCACACACTCACTCACTCACTCACACCCTCACTCACACACACACTCACTCATACATTAACTCACTCACACACTCACTCACACATTAACTCACTCACACATTAACTCACTCACACACTAACTCACTCACACACTCACTCATACATTAACTCACTAACTCACTCACTGACTCACACACTCACTCACTCACGCACGCACGCACTCACTCACTCACTCACTCACTCACACATTAACTCACTCACTCACACACACAGTCACTCACTCACATACTAACTCACTCACACACTATCTCACTCACTCACTCACACATTAACTCACTCACTCACACATTAACTCACTGACACACTCACTCACTCACACCCTCACTCACTCACACACTCACTCACACAATAACTCACTCACACACTCACTCACACATTAACTCACTCACACCCTCACTCACTCACTCACTCACTCACTCACTCACACATTAACTCACTCACACCCTCACTCACTCACTCACTCACACCCTCACTCACTCACACCCTCACTCACACACTAACTCACTCACTCAATCACACATTAACTCACTCACACACTCACTCACACAAAAACTCACTCACACACTCACTCACACATTAACTCACTCACTCACTCACTCACCACACACATTAACTCACTCAATCACACATTAACTCACTCACACCCTCACTCACGCACTAACTCACTCACACACTCACTCATACATTAACTCACTCACTCACTCACTCACACACTCACATCCTCACTCACTCACACCCTCACTCACTCACTCACTCACACACACATTAACTCACTCACACACTCACCCACACATTAACTCACTCACACACTCACTCACACATTAACTCACTCACTCACTCACTCACACATTAACTCACTCACACCTCACTCACGCACTAACTCACTCACACACTCACTCATACATTAACTCACTAACTCACTCACTCACCACTCACTCACTCACTCACTCACTCACTCACTAACTCACTCACTAACTCACTCACTCAATCACTCAGGCACGCACTCACTCACTCACTCACTCACACATTAACTCACTCACTCACACACACAGTCACTCACTCACACACTCACTCACACACTAACTCACTCACTCACTCACTCACTCACTCTCTCACACATTAACTCACTCACACACACATTAACTCACTCACACACTCACCCACACATTAACTCACTCACACACTCACTCACACATTAACTCACTCACACCCTCACTCACACACTAACTCACTCACACACTCACTCATACATTAACTCACTAACTCACTCACTCACTCACACATTAACTCACTCACACCCTCACTCACGCACTAACTCACTCACACACTCACTCATACATTAACTCACTAACTCACTCACTCACTCACACACTCACTCACTCACTCACTCACTAACTCACTCACTAACTCACTCACTCAATCACTCAGGCACGCACTCACTCACTCACTCACTCACACATTAACTCACTCACTCACACACACAGTCACTCACTCACACACTCACTCACACACTAACTCACTCACTCACTCACTCACTCACACATTAACTCACTCACTCACACATTAACTCACTGACACACTCACTCACTCACACCCTCACTCACTCACACACTCACTCACACATTAACTCACTCACACCCTCACTCACTCACTCACTCACTCACTCACTCACACCCTCACTCACTCACACCCTCACTCACACACTAACTCACTCACTCACTCACTCACACATTAACTCACTCACACCCTCACTCACTCACTCACACCCTCACTCACTCACACCCTCACTCACACACTAACTCACTCACTCAATCACACATTAACTCACTCACACACTCACTCACACATTAACTCACTCACACACTCACTCACACATTAACTCACTCACTCACACACACAGTCACTCACTCACTCACATACTAACTCACTCACACACTAACTCACTCACACATTAACTCACTCACTCACACATTAACTCACTGACACACTCACTCACTCACACACTCACTCACACACACACTCACTCACACAATAACTCACTCACATACTCACTCACACATTAACTCACTCACACCCTCACTCACTCACTCACTCACACCCTCACTCACACACTAACTCACTCACTCACTCACACATTAACTCACTCACACCCTCACTCACTCCCTCACACCCTCACTCACTCACACCCTCACTCACACACTAACTCCCTCACTCAATCACACATTAACTCACTCACACACTCACTCACACATTAACTCACTCACACACTCACTCACACATTAACTCACTCACTCTCTCACTTACTCACACACACATTAACTCACTCACTCACTCATACATTAACTCACTCACTCACACATTAACTCACTCACTCACCAACTCACTCACTCACTGACTCACGCACTAACTCACTCACTCACTCACTCACCAACTCACTCACTCACTGACTCACGCACTAACTCACTCACTC
>JBBPBX010080663.1:0-16117 GCA_038048925.1 Garcialebias charrua | reverse complement strand
TTTTCAGAATACTTTATTCTGGGTTGCCAACATAACAGATTATTTTCTAACAGAATATAGAACAGGCATCAGATTAAACTCACATTTAATCTTAAACTCATTATAAACTATTGTAACAAAAAGGAGCAACGAACAAACTGCATTTCCTTTGAAAATGTACTACTGCTTATTGCAGAAAACGTGATGAAAAACAGCTGAAATTAGCTAAAAGACAAATGCTGAAATGTAGCTGAAATGAAGGACAAGCTTAAATCAACAGAAGAAAGCAGGAAGAACACATATTCGCTGAATTGGGTTTAAATGTGCAGAAATTAGCACAAAAATGAGGAAATAGCCCAAAAAAGCTGACATCAGCAAAAATAGCTGAAAACTAGATGAAAAGGCAGTCAATGTCAATTTATTTATAAAGCACATAAAAACAACAGAAGCTGGCCAAAGTGCTTTACAGTTAAAAAAATAAAAGTGTAAAATGCATCTATTGCCACTAAAACATAATAAAGTTATCAGTAAATACACAACAACAATAAAATCTGCTCAAAATTTGTTCTCAGACTCTGCGAGGATCAAATGCCAAGTAAAAGAGATGAGTCTTGAGCAAAGATTTAAAAGTCTCAACAGTCTGAGCGGTCTTTAAATTATCAGGTAATAAACTGTTCCACAGTTTTGGAACAGCAACCGCAAAAGCCCAATCACCTCTAGATTTCATTTTGGATCTGGGAACATCTAAGAGAAATTGGTTGGTAGACCGGAGTGCTCTTACTGGAGATGGTAATAAGATCACATAAATATGACGGGGCCAGACCTTTTAAGATTTTAAAAACAAGCAATAAAATCTTAAAATCAATCCGATAGTGGACAGGGAGCCAGTGAAGAGAAGCCAGGACAGGGGTTATGTGTTCATATTTTTTAGTTGAAGTTAAAAGACGAGCTGCTGCGTTCTGGACAGATTGTAAACGATGCAAAGATGATTTGTCTAAACCAACATACAGTGAATTACAATAGTCCAAGCGAGAAGTAATAAAAGCGTGAATCACCTTTTCAAGGTCTCTGAAAGAGAGACAAGACTTCACCTTGGCAATGAGTCTTAGCTGGAAGAAACCGGATTTAACTACAGCATTTATCTGTTTGTCTAACTTAAAAGCACTATCAAAAATAACTCCCAGATTCCTGACATTGGAGTGGCTGTATGAAGCCAAGGGGCCAAGAACATTTAGGGTGTTACATTTACCAAAGCTGATGACTTCCGTTTTATTTTCATTTAGATTTAGAAAATTTAGTTTTAATCAGATTTTAATGTCACGTAGACATTTCAATAGTAGATCCAGTGGCGTGACCCTGTCTGACTCAATTGGAAGATATAACTGTGTATCATCAGCAAAACAATGAAAAGGAATGTCGTGTTTTCTAAAAATGGACCCCAAAGACAACAAGTACAGATTAAAAAGCAGTGGACCTAAAATAGACCCTTGAGGGACTCCACAGATCAAAGGAGCTGGAGATGAAGAACAATTCCCTAAGTAACCAGCTTAAACTGCCAGAAGGAAGTGCAAAGAGCTGAAATCAAAAAATGGAAGTAGCTGAAAAAGTTAAAACGAGCATAAAACAGCTAAATAGTAGCTTAAATAGCAGAAAATGCTGAAAGAAGCTTAACGAGCTGAAATGAGCAGAAATAATCTGAAAGGAGCACAAAACAGCTCAAATTAGCTGAAAAAAGTAAAATTTTGCAGAAGGAAGCTGAAACAGCCGAAGCAGAACAAAATGTGAAAGGAGCAGTAAAAGGTTGTGAACAGATCTAAAGATTTGAAGGATGTAAAATGAGCTTTATTCGTTTTCTATTAGGAAAAAAATGTCAGAAAAGGCTAAACATTTCAAAAAGCTAAAGCTGCTCCAATACTCATAGCACCCTTCTCCTGAAAGAGCTGAACGTTTTGATTTTTGATTTTCATGAAGTAGCTTGAACACTGTGGCATGATAAAGAGAAGTTCCTGCACCACCGTTCCACGAGGTCTTATAAAGGAATCGGACGGTGTTCTGTTTAAATGTGTAAACCGTGTTTGAAACAGTGAAACGGACGCGACGCGGTTTCTCTTCGAACTCCGGTGGATCATCAGTAAATATCAACGTCTCGTCACAGGAACCAGTTTAACCTCATTCAGGCGCTAACAGGGATTTAATTACTGAGAGGAAGCGTGCACGCTGACAAACGAGCACGCTGATAAAAGCAGGCCGCTGGCTCGTTAGTGCCCCCTTTACACAACCTCTGTGTGTATGTGTGTGTGTGTGTGTGTGTGTGTGTTAATTAGGCAGGAAGACTAAGTCGGCTTCCTTTGATCTGACACCGTTAAGCACTTCCCAGCAACTCACTCGGACACAGAAACACACACATTCTCAGTGGAGACGACAATGGACGACTCTACAGTGACATCTGCACCACACACACACACACACACACACACCTGTGCGTGTTACATTAAAATGCCCACATTTTGACAGCAGAGGAACATCAGGCAGTCTGACCACGGATCAAACACCGGGGCTCGCCGTAACGTTCTGTTTGGAGGTAACGTGACGTGTTGATGAACAGTTTCTGTGCAGCCGGTGGACGTGAAGCTCTTCAAGCAGAAGAGTTGAGGTGAAATAAACGAGGAGAGACGGGCTGAGTGGAGAATTGAGAGACTAAATTTAAACCAAGGTTATGGTCTGCATGAATCTTGGCGTGACAAAAGTCCTGAAATATACTCAGTATATTAAATTTTAATCCAATAGATTACATGACTGTATATTTTGTTCAGTACAATGTTGGATGATGTTTTAACCACCTGGATGAGAGTTTAGCTCAGGGGTGGCCACACTTTTTCATCATGCAAGCTCCTTTTAAAATGACCCAGTCAAAGTGACCTACGATAAGAAGAACAACCTCTGGAAACTTTAGTGTCTTTATTCAATGTTTATTGGGAGTAATAAACAAAAAAAATGAGCGGGTCTACATGAAAAACATTGTAGTTTTCATGTCAGTCCTGTTGCCAGATAAGAAATGATGAACTATAGTACTGTGGCTTTAAAATGACAGTATTTTGACCTAAACTGTCACGTGCTGAGTAAACATACTGTATTCTAAGATGAGGTGTGTGCTGTGTTTGCTGAACATGTGCATGGAAAAGTAGGGGGTTAAATAAGGCATTTTAAATGTACATGGCAACCCTCATTGCGCATGCAGCATCTGCATGACAGTTAGTCGAAACTGGTGGATACACGAATGTCTCTTTGGACCCAGGATGTTGTTGGGTTTGTTCATACATGCTGAATAAGAGTGAGAAGCACAAAACACTCTGCTCTCTGCCATTTATTATAACTGTTATTATATTTATTATAACTGTTATTATATTTATTATAACTGTTATTATATTTATTATAACTGTTGTTATATTTATTATAACTGTTATTATATTTATTATAACTGTTATTATATTTATTATAACTGTTATTATATTTATTATAACTGTTGTTATATTTATTATAACTGTTATTATATTTATTATAACTGTTATTATATTTATTATAACTGTTGTTATATTTATTATAACTGTTATTATATTTATTATAACTGTTATTATATTTATTATAACTGTTATTATATTTATTATAACTGTTGTTATATTTATTATAACTGTTATTATATTTATTATGACTGACTAACTCTGCATAAAAGTGGAGAGCTAACTTAATACTGGTACTTTGTTACAGAATTTAATGCATTCCTGTATAATTTGTTCCTATTTTTGGTATAAATATCAAACGATGCAAACAATTTGATACAGTACAGAACCTAAGATTATTGTTTTAAATAAATGTTCCATTGGTTTACGTTGTTGTTTTTTTCTTTTCAGCTTGTCAGTTACAAAACTGAAACTAAATTTATGACCATTTTAATAGAAAATCGTTTCTGAATCAAAAATCGTTTCTGAATCGAAAAATCGATTTTGAATCGAATCGTGACACCAAAAATCGGAATCGAATCGATTCTCCAGACACTGAGAGATTCGCACCCCTAGTGAAACTGGTGTTCTTCCAGTTGTGTGCTCAGATGAAGTCGAGTGACTCTTTGAGCAGACGGGAGCGCTCGTGGCAGATGATTAACGGACATCTATTGCAGTCACCTAGCAGGATGGAGGAGGGCTGTAAATAGCTGGAACCAGTGAGAGCTTTTCACGTTGAAAATCCAACATGAGCTCCTGGACCTGCTGCCAGTTTTAAAACATCCGGCAGTGAGAGAAGAAACGAGCAGCACCAGAGGAGGCCGTGGTCTTTCGTGGTATTGGTGCAACTTTAGCTTTTTTAAGTATTTAGCCTTTCCTGACCTTTTTTTTTCCTCTCACAGAAAATGAATAGAGCTCATTTTCCATGCTTCAGATCTGTTCACAACCTTTTACTGCTCCTTTCACATTTTGTTCTGCTTCAGCTTCTTTCAGCTTCCGGCTGCAAATTTAGACTTAATTCAGCTAATTTCAGCTGTTTTGTGCTCATTTCAGGATCTTTCTGCTAACTATGACATTTTTGTATTTCTTTTAACTTTGTACTGCTGATTTCAGCTTGTTATAATATTTTCAGAGTTTTCTGCTTCATTTCAGCTCCTATTTGGCTTTTTTTAATGCTAAATTTAGCTTAGTCAACTAATTCATTTTTTTGCAGTAATTTATTTAAACTTCTTTTTTGTCTAATTAAGCTAAATATGCTCTCTCAACTTCCTTCTGGTAATTTAAACTTTCTACCTTTTTAGCTACTACTGTATTCAACTGTTTTTTTGTTGTTGCTAATTTAACCCTTTTCACATAATTTCCACCCTTTTTTGGGCTCATTTCTTTGTCTTTCAGTCTAATTGGGCAAACGTGTTCCTTCTGCTAATTTAAGCTTTTTTTAAATTGTCCATCTAAGTTTTAAACATTTTTTAGCTAATTTTGGCTGTTTTCAGATGAAATGAAGTTTTTAATGGTAATTTCAGATTCTTTCAGCCCAATTCATGTCTTCTTGCTAAGTTGGGCATGTTGTGCTCCTTTCACATTTTGTTCTGCTTCAGCTTCTTTCAGCTTCCGGCTGCAAATTTAAACTTAATTCAGCTAATTTCAGCTGTTTTGTGCTCATTTCAGGATCTTTCTGCTAACTATGACATTTTTGTGTTTCTTTTAACTTCGTACTGCTGATTTCAGCTTGTTTTAATATTTTCAGTTTTCTGCTTCATTTCAGCTCCTATTTGGCTTTTTTAATGCTAAATTTAGCTTTGTCTAATTCTACATTTTTTGCAGTCATTTATTTAAACTTCTTTTCTGTCTAATTAAGCAAAATATGCTCTCTCAACTTCCTTCTGGTAATTTAAACTTTCTGCCTTTTTAGCTACTATTCAACTGTTTTTATTTTGATTTTTTTGCTAATTTAACCTTTTCACATAATTTTCACCCTTTTTTTTTGGGCTCATTTCTGTGTCTTTCAGTCTAATTGGACAAACGTGTTCCTTCTGGTAATTTAAGCTTTTTTTTTTAAATTGTCCATCTAAGTTTTTTAACATTTTTGTGGCTAATTTTGGCGGTTTTCAGATTAAATTAAGTTTTTAATGGTAATTTCAGCTACTTTCAACCCAATTCATTTCTTCCTGCTAAGTTGGGCATGTTGTGCTCCTTTCAGCTCAATTATGCTTGTTTCAGCCATTTCAACTACTATTTAGCTGTTTTATACTAATTTTAACTTTTTCAGCTGATTCAACATTTTTTAGCCTTTTTCAGCTCTTTCCGCTTCCTTCTGGTAGTTTAAGCTTCTTTTTGCCTTTCAGATACATTTCAATCATTTATTTTAGCTAATTTCCTTCTTTGTATGTCAATTTTTGCTTCTTTAAACCTATTTCAGCAAATACTGGTAAATATCCTGCTTGCTTGTATGCGTTAGTGTACAGCACTTTGGCCTATGGTGTTACTTTTAAAGTTCTTTATGAATAAAATTATATTGTATTTCTGATTTTTTTTTATCATTTAGGCTTGTTATTCCATTTTAGCTTCATTTCAGCATGTTTTCAGCCAATTCCAGCTGTTTCTTAGCAAGTTCTTCTGCAATAAGCATTCACACCGCATTTTCACAGGAAATGCAGTTTCTCTGGTTTTTATTGACTCCGTATAAACGAATGAATCCATAACTAGACAACATTTAAATACATATTGCACACCAAAACTCAGATTTATCACCAGATTGTGTGTTTAGTGTGCGAAAATAAAGATGGAGTGCGTCCCTCTAATTCACAAAGTCTGAGCAAAGAGACTCCTGTGCTTCAAACTGTGCTGCTTATTTACAGCCTCCCTCTGCACCCGAGCAGTTTGCCCAAATGTAATGAGGGATTGTGCTCGACACGTTTATTAAAGCCGCATGAATTTACACCAATTAGCAAAAAGTGGAGTGATTCGTAACAGTTTGTGTCAAATATTTACCTCCTGGCAGGAGAAGGAACTGAGGAAGAGGAGCATGGCTGCCTTCTTTTCTCTTCTTTTCTCTTAGCAAACATGAAAATAGCTAAAAATCAAATTTACAGATAATTAGCTTAGATTTGGTGCGGTGGTAGCTGAGAGTCATCCTCAACATGAACTGGGAGCCAACGCTCTTGAAAATGTCCCATTGATCTGCAAATGATCCTCGTTCACCAGGTTTGACCTGCACGGCAGTTGCTCTGTTCTTCCTCATCGCTGGATGCTTTTATTCTGAAACTCGAGAGTAAAAGTCGACGGGAGACGAGCATTCCTTCAAAGGGCGTCCGATCTTTAATTTGTTCATTAAACGCATATAATGTGTATAAAATGTTTTAATGGACGAGTTTTTCGAGCAGCAGAGCAGCTGAATGACGGATTCTCCGCTCCATTTCCAAGGTTATTTTCCAAACGTATCCGTATCAGTTTAAGTAATTTTTAATGAAGTGGGTTTTAAAATCAAATCCTGTCTTGTTTTTCCTGCAAGACATAAAGCAACGCCGTCTTTTCTGAGCCCATTAAGCAGCTATTAGCCCGGTGGAAGCCATTAAAGCCTCAGCTGGCAGTCAAACGACAAAAACACCCAATTCTGCTAAAAAATAAAAAAACAGCCAGCAAAAAGGACAAGCTAAAAGACAAAGAGTCATGGTGAAGACAGGAGTGACAGAAGACAGATTTACAGAGTCAGCTTTTCGCTTCGGTCCGTGTGAAGCCCTGTCAGATCAAATTTGTCAAGACGTCAAAATAAATTGCTGTCGAGAAGACGTTTCCTTTCTTCGGTGAAATCATCTCAGAAAACCAACAAACGGTTTGTCACGGGACGTAAAGCGAACGTGTCTCCAATAAGACTAAACCTGTAAATATCCTGAAACGAGTTTTTGCTTCTGAGACACGGGGGAGAGACACTCCTCAAATATTCATGAGCGAGGACAAACTGACAGATCGGCGTCTGGCAGGGAGAGACACGGAGTCATTTCACTCTCCTCCCACCGACAGGTTCACGGAAAGTTTCAAAACTTTACCGGAGAAAAAACAGTTCCAGAAGTTATGACGAGCCTAAAAAGAAACAAAACAAAATAAAGAGGTTTTTTTTTTTTTCTCCATAAAGTCTTAACGGACACAAGTTTTACTGAAACGTGAGTGTTTAAGGAGAACGAAACCACAGCAACATTGAATAAATCTTAGGAAAAAAGAAAAAAAAACACATATACTGTATATGCATTTCTGATGTGTTAACTAAGGCTCTGCTCTATCCATCCTCACACCCCGAGAACTTCTGTGAATGTTTATCAGAGCTGTACCAGCTGACACATTAATATGTTATCAGGACTACGTGCTATCTGGAAGTGCTTTACGGACAAATCTCTCAGTCTTGTCATCAAATGCATTATGTCTTTAAATGTGCTTGCCGGTAGATTTTTTTCTTCAGATGTCTTAAACTGTGTTCTGACAAGGACAAGGTGTGAAGAGATCTTTGTTGTAATGCCACTACCCTTTCCTCATGTACTTCCTCTTTTCTATCTAAAGAATAAGGGGCAGCGCTCCTACGAGCTGCAGCCACGTACACTCCGCCCATCTTTGGACGACTGTACGGAATATAATCTCGCTGTACTTCGGTGCAGTGATAATAATGTGAGGGTTAGCAGAGAGCTGGATGAGGAGCTGAGTGAGACTGCAGCTGTTGCTCCGAGGACACCTCAGAGTCTGTGAGCTCATCTGAACTGATAAGAGTATAAAAACAAGCTTCACACACACCTCGTGTGTACTTCCTGTATATCGGTGTGTACTTCCTGTATATCTGTGTGTACTTCCTGTATATCTCTGTGTACTTCTTGTGTATATGTGTGTACTTCGTTTATATCTGTGTGTACTTCCTTTATATATGTGTGTACTTCCTTTATATCTGTGTGTACTTCCTTTATATCTGTGTGTACTTCCTGTAAATATGTGTGTACTTCTTGTGTATATGTGTGTACTTCTTGTATATCTGTGTGTACTTCTTGTGTATATGTGTGTACTTCCTTTATATCTGTGTGTACTTCCTTTATATATGTGTGTACTTCCTGTATAAATGTGTGTACTTCATGTATATCTGTGTACTTCTTGTATATATGTGTGTACTTCTTGTATATCTCTGTGTACTTCTTGTATATATGTGTGTACTTCTTGTGTATATGTGTGTACTTCCTTTATATCTGTGTGTACTTCCTGTATATAGGTGTACTTCATGTATCTATGTGTACTTCTTGTATATATGTGTGTACTTCTTGTATATCTCGGTGTACTTCTTGTATATATGTGTGTACTTCCTGTACAACTCTGTGCACTTCTTGTATATATGTGTGTACTTCTTGTGTATATGTGTGTACTTCCTTTATATCTGTGTGTACTTCCTGTATATATGTGTGTACTTCATGTATATCTGTGTACTTCTTGTATCTATGTCTGTACTTCTTGTATATCTGTGTGTACTTCCTGCATATATGTGTGTACTTCCTTTTATCTGTGTGTACTTCCTGTATATCTGTGTGTACTTCTTGTATATCTGTGTGTACTTCGTGCATATCTATGTGTACTTCCTTATATCTGTGTGTACTTCCTGTATATCTGTGTGTACTACTTGTATATCTGTGTGTTCTTCTTGTATATCTGTGTGTACTTCTTGTATATCTGTGTGTACTTCCTGTATATCTGTGTGTACTTCCTTATATCTGTGTGTATTCCCTGTATATCTGTTTGTACTTCCTTATATCTGTGTGTACTTCCTCTCTGTTTATTTCTTGTATATCTCTATGTACTTCTTGTATATCTCTGTGTATTTCTTGTATATCTCTGTGTACTTCTTGTATATCTGTGTGTACTTCTTGTATATCTCTGTGTACTTCTTGTATAACTGTGTGTACTTCCTGCATATCTGTGTGTACTTCTTGCATATCTGTGTGTACTTCCTTATATCTGTGTATACTTCCTTATATCGGTGTGTAGTTCCTGTATATCTGTGTAGTTCTTGTATATCTCTGTGTACTTCTTGTATATCTCTGTGTACTTCTTGTATATCTGTGTGTACTTCTTGCATATAGGTACTTCCTGCATATCTGTGTGTACTTCCTTATATCTGTGTGTACTTCCTGTATATATGTGTGTACTTCCTGTATATCTGTGTGTACTTCATTGTATCTGTGTGTACTTCCTGCATATCTGTGTGTACTTCCTGCATATCTGTGTGTACTTCTTGTATATCTGTGTGTACTTACTGCATATCTATGTGTACTTCCTTATATCTGTGTGTACTTCCTGTATATCTGTGTGTACTTCTTGTATATCTGTGTGTTCTTCTTGTATATCTGTGTGTACTTCTTGTATATCTGTGAGTACTTCCTGTATATCTGTGTGTACTTCCTTATATCTGTGTGTATTTCCTGTATATCTGTGTGTACTTCCTCTCTGTTTATTTCTTGTATATCTCTATGTACTTCTTGTATATCTCTGTGTATTTCTTGTATATCTCTGTGTACTTCTTGTATATCTGTGTGTACTTCTTGTATATCTCTGTGTAATTCTTGTATAACTGTGTGTACTTCCTGCATATCTGTGTGTACGTCCTGCATATCTGTGTGTACTTCCTTTTATCTGTGTGTACTTCCTTATATCGGTGTGTATTTCCTGTATATCTGTGTGTAGTTCTTGTATATCTCTATGTACTTCTCGTATATCTCTGTGTACTTCTTGTATATCTCTGTGTACTTCTTGTATATCTGTGTGTACTTCTTGCATATAGGTACTTCCTGCATATCTGTGTGTACTTCCTTATATCTGTGTGTACTTCCTGTATATCTGTGTGTACTTCCTGTATATCTGTGTGCACTTCCTTGTATCTATGTGTACTTCCTGCATATCTGTGTGTACTTCCTGCATATCTGTGTGTACTTCCTTATATCTGTGTGTACTTCCTGCATATCTGTGTGTACTTCCTGCATATCTGGTGCACTTCCTGTATATCTGTGTGTACTTCCTGTATATCTGTGTGTACTTCCTTATATCTGTGTGTACTTCCTGCATATCTGTGTGTACTTCCTTATACAGTATCTGGTGTACTTCCTGTATATATGTGTGTACTTCCTTTATATCTGTGTGTACTTCCTGTATATCTGTGTGTACTTCCTTATATCTGTGTGTACTTCCTTATATCTGTGTGTACTTCCTTATATATGTGTGTACTTCCTTATATATGTGTGTACTTCCTGTATATCTCTGTGTACTTCCTGTATATCTGTTTGTACTTCCTTATATCTGTGTGTACTTCCTGTATATCTGTGTGTACTTCCTGTATATCTGTGTACTTCCTGTATATCTGTGTGTACTTCCTGTATATCTGTGTGTACTTCCTTATATATGTGTGTACTTCCTTATATCTCTGTGTACTTCCTGTATATCTGTGTGTACTTCCTTATATCTGTGTGTACTTCCTTATATCTGTGTGTACTTCCTTATATATGTGTGTACTTCCTTATATCTCTGTGTACTTCCTGTATATCTGTGTGTACTTCCTTATATCTGTGTGTACTTCCTTATATATGTGTGTACTTCCTTATATATGTGTGTACTTCCTTATATCTCTGTGTACTTCCTGTATATATGTGTGTACTTCCTGTAAATCCATATAATCTGTCCTGAAAATGTGTCCTTTCAAGTAAAAACACAGTTCAAACTCTTCTCCTGCTGTCGAGTGCGGCTCCTTTAGGGTAAGTGATGTAAAAAGACGATGTTTGCCTCCAAGAATCCTCGATTCATCCAGAAATTCATGTCACTGAAGATGTGAAACAGCTGCTCACAGCTGTAATCCGCACTTGTTCTCTTTGGTAAATGGTAAATGGAGCTTATTTATATAGCGCTTTCTAGCCCCCGATGAGGGGCCCCAAAGCGCTTTACAATACCAACCATCCACCCATTCATACACACAGTCATACACCGGTAGCGGCAGACTGCCATGCAAGGCGCTTTCCAGTCCTACCGGGAGCAACTCTTTGAGGATTTTTGTACTGCACTTTGGTCCAACGTCAGGAGAGGAGGACGAGATTCCTCAAACTAAATTATTTATTTCTCCGTTCTGGTGCTGGAAGTTGACCTGAAATCCTAAAACACTGAATGAATGTGAAAAATGGACGTTTGCCGTTAGTTTACGACCAACAACAAACAAAACTCTTACAATGCAAATTCTATAACTAAACGAGCGGCAGCCATTTCTCCTGATCCGAGCCCATCGATCAACAGAGATTTACGAGGAAGCATTGATTGATTGATTGATCGATTGATTTAAAACCCGTTTGATCAGAAACCAAAGCACCGCAGAGCGCGAAGAACAAGAGTCAGGAAAATACAATTTGAGTTGTGATGTAATCACGTGTGTAAAACGACATGAGAGCGACGGCGGCGTGGTGAAGCAGGATGTGATGTCACAGAGCTGCAGTCCGTCCCGAGGGCCATCCGTCACCGTGGCCGCTCCCTGACCACCGCCGCTACCATGGCAACCAGCATGGTGGTGTCTCATGCAGCTCAGCGCCGTCAGGGGACAATCTGTCTGGGCATGACACACACAAACACGACAATACACACAAACTCACACACGACAATACACACAAAAACACACACACACAGCAATACACACACACGACAAGGCACACAAGCACACCTACATACATGCACAAGGTAAATAACGCAGAAAATTCAACACAAACAAGCACAAGACAAACACACACACAGACTCCAATTAATTAATATTTGCACTGACTCACACATGTTTGCATGAGGTAAACACACACACACGCACGCACGTACACAGATGTGCACATGCTGCACTCCCAAATGTCACTTCCTCTGCAAGTTTCTCTTTGATCCGTCTCTTTCCCACAAACTAAACCACGGAGCTGCAGCGGTGCACGGCTCCTCTGCAGCTCCTGAGTGTGTCGTCACGTGTGTGTGTGTGTGTGTGTGTGTGATGGTTACAACACATTAACTTTGATTAGATCACGTGACTCGAGCACACAGAATGCTGGAGTGCCCTCACGAGGGAGGGAGTTTGTGTGTTGGTTTACTATTAATGACTGTTTTTGTAGACACACACACACACACACACGCACGCACGCACACACACACACACACACATCTTCAACATTCTCTGACAGACTGAGTTCAGCTCTGACTCTCTCACCTGTTCCTGCACACACACACACACACACACACACATCTTCAACATTCTCTGACAGACTGAGTTCAGCTCTGACTCTCTCACCTGTTCCTGCTCTCACATCAACAACATCACAGATGATGAGTTCACGGTCTCTCCATCAACGTGGGACGTTTGGCCTCCTTGGACGACACGTTCAAAATCTGACGCAGACGTATGAAAATCAAAGACATCCACAGGAAGTTGGAATAAGCCTATTTTTGTTTTACAGAAAAGAGCTATAAGAATTATCACTAGAAAACATTACCGTCATCCATCAAGTACATTATTTTATCAACTGAAGTTATTGAAGTTCCATGATTTGGTAAATGGAGCTTATTTATATAGCGCTTTCCAGCCCCCTGTGAGGAGCCCCAAAGCGCTTTACAATACCAGCCATCCACCCATTCATACACACATTCATACACCGGTAGTGGTAGCCTGCCTTGCAAGGCGCCATCCAGACCTACCGGGAGCAACTCGAGGTTACGTGTCTTGCCCAGGGACACAACGACACATGGTGGCGGATGCGGGATTCGAACCTCCAACCTTCCGATCAGGGGTCGACTGCCATTACCACTACACCACGGCCGCCCCTGGTAGATTATAATATTTTATCAGTTATATATAGGTCTCAGAATAACATATTACCTTTAAATATCGAAATGCATTTTGTTAAAAGACAAAGTTGTTATAATCTTAAGGGGACAGAGATGTTTGTAAAACCACAACTCAGAACTAGTTTGAAGGGACGTTCTACCTCAATCCAGGGAATTAGATTATGGAACGGCTTGGAGAGTGAAGTTAAAAATGCCAAGTCACTGTTTACATTTAAGAAAATTATCAAAACTAAATTGTTAAAAAATATATATTAAAGATCCACTGACGTGATTTTTCTACTATTCATCAAATTGCTCAAAATATATATATATTATCATTTAAATATGTTAATTTTTGCAAACAAAATGATAAATCACTTTAATTTTGCTTTAAAAGTGATTTTGAACTTCAAGCCGTGTTTAATCATGGGAAATCCGTTTACACCTGAACGCACCATCTGTGATGTAATGTGCAGAGTGAGAGGCAGAGGGCTCCAGTCTCTTCAATAGCAGACATTTTAAAACCTGACTAATTTAGCAATCTAGGTGAAGATTTAAGCTATTTGTCTTCATTTTGGGAAGCAGAAAATAGTTTGGGTGATGGAACAAGAAACAGCAGGATCTAATTTAGATCTGATGCCGTATCAGACTTACTTTTATGTGAGCTGCTCATACCGTGACAAGCCAAGAGCTCTGCCTCAACTCTGCACATGACATCACAGATGGTGCGTTCGGGTGTAAACGGATTTCCCATGATTAAACACAGCTTGAAGTTCAAAATCACTTTTAAAGCAAAATTAAAGTGATTTATCATTTTGTTTGCAAAAACTAACATATTTAAATGATAATATATATATATTTTGAGCAATTTGATGAATAGTAGAAAAATCACGTCAGTGGATCTTTAAGTACCCTGATGCATGCTCAATAATCCAGGTAGAAAAATCCAAAAAAGCTAAGTCTGGTCCTCTAGACATTCAAAAAACAAAACAAAAAAAAGCAAAAAAAATGTAGAAACGTTTCGTCTTTCGTCCGAAAGACGAAAGATGAAAACCTCAGTGAACCTCAGACTGAGGAAGTCTTTCGGACAAAAGATGAAACGTTTCTACAATTTTTTTTGCTTTGTTTTGTTTTTTGAATGTCCAGAGGACCAGACTTAGCTTTTTTGGATATATGAAGTAGCATGATGTGTATTGTATTAGTTAGAAAATTAGAAAGAGTTATTCATTTTGTTCTGTTACTGGAAGATTATTATTGTTTGAACTAATTGTTTGAAAAAAAGGGCAGATATACTGTAATAAGATTTTTTCTTCTTTCTGCTACCTTTCATTTTTTTTATATTTTGTACGTTATCATTTATGGGATTGATTTGTATTGTGTGTTTTTTTTTGTAAAAAAAATGAACAAACTTAATAAACATAAACATAACGGCTCGATATGTTGAAACATTTCAAGGTGTTTTCTCCAACGTTCTTTGCTCTCAGTTCTACATTTGGTTCCTCATACATGTATTCAGTTGGTTTAACACGTCGGGTTGTGTGTTCTTTTAAAAAAAAATGCTTCTCAAAGAGTTATTTGTCCGGTCAGTCGTACTCTTATCTTAAAAGTGTGCACTAAAAATACAATTTGAAGAAGAAAATTATTTTTTGAAATACTATTTTTTCAGAAGGTGGTGCAAGTGTTGAAAAAGTTTCAAGATTATTGTGGGGAAAAAAAGGAATAAATGTTGTTGATCTTAAAAAGATAGTAGAAACTTACAAATGCTAGTTCTTTAATACATTTAAATCTAATATATTAAAGCTTTAATGGACCTATGGAGCCTGGAGCGTTTACAAAACAACATCTGAACACGTTAAACGTGGGATTTAAGGTAATTAAACTCACACGAAGACCTGGCCATTGTTTTTACGCCGGATGTCCTTCCGAGCTACCACAGCTCTCTGTGTGGAGCAGAGAGCTGCCATCTAGGGCGCCTGGGGGGAGTAGATGGTGGTGGCTAAGAGCCTTGCTCAAGGGCCCAGAGTGGGGCAAATGAGGGTGGAGGAAGATGTGGGCGCTTCACTTTTCCCACCCACATTTTGATATCGGTCCTGGGAGTTGAACCGGCGACCTTCCGATCACAGGCCCAGCTTCTCTACCCTCTTCACCACCGCTCCTTCAGTTCAACTCCTGCCGATGAGTTGTTCAGCAACAATGCGGAACTGACTCGAAGGTGAAAAGAGACTTTGAAGACCAGGTGAATGTGGGCGGGGCTAAGACGTGAACCGACGACTGGACGAACGCAACAGAACTCAAACACACGGAGAAATAAAACGTTTGACTTCACATCATGCAACTGTGGACGAGCTGTGTGCGCTCAGATCGATACACGGACCATCCCTCAGCAGCAAATTGAAAATCTGCGTCATTTTGGGGGCTTCTGAAAGCCCCCGACCAGAAATACACCCCCCCCCCACACACACACACACACACACCAATGTTTATGGACTGTAAAGGGTGAAATATCAATACAGAGCAATCAGAGAAAAGCAGCGGTGAGCAGACAGGAAGTGATTCATTATGTTTACGGCAGGTTCTGTTGGGGAGCAGCTCTAACGGAACCACTTCATGAACTTTTGTTTATTCTATTTGCAGCGCCCTGCAGCTATCAGGACATAACTCATTTCCTGTTTCTATTTTTGGCAAGCAAATAAATATAAAGCAACTGAAGGTGGTTGAGTTCCAAGAATATGGAAATATGAAATATATGAAATTTCAGCTCTGCAGCGTTAAATTTTTACGATTCTCAATTGATT
>JBBPBX010080662.1:0-16118 GCA_038048925.1 Garcialebias charrua | reverse complement strand
ATCTTTAATTTTAGTGTACTGTGTTACATTATAGTTTCACTTATTCAGAAGAGCTGTGGCGCACCGCTACCCCCCACCCCCCCCCGCAAGTGTCGGATGTGTTTTTCAACAGAAGCATTTTAAAATGTCTCGAAACTACAGTTAACATCATATTAATATTGTAGTGCATATGTTTTGTCTCCCGTGGGTCGTACAGTATCAGAAATCAAGAATAAATGGTTTGATCTGAAAATGGCTTCAAACAAACGTCTCGCCGCAGCACGGACAGGAGGTGGTCAGGAGATGGTCAATCCTTGACCACCTCCTGTCATGTTGGCACGCGTCTTGCTGCGCAAGGAGGTGGTCAAGACGCGTGCCAACATGACAGGAGGTGGTCAGGAGATGGATGGACAATAAATGCCACGCTGCAAGATGCGTGCCAACATGTTTTGCAGCACAAATGATGCGCGCACCTCCTGCTCATCGCGCACCTCCTGGTCAGGGCGCAACCACATTCTGCAGGTTATATTTCGAATCAGATATAATAATCAATTGCTCCGATGGTGTTTGGCACAAGATCAGTCTTAATTCGTACTTGTTCTGCGGCGGTGTATGGGGATTTTATGTACCTGGGTGTTAATATGAGGAGCGGCTTTGATGACCAAGGGGAGCGCACGACTCACTGAAGCCTGCGCGACACACCAGACAAATTAAACTTAAAATTATAATTCTAATTCAAACAGAATAACCTATTGTCAAGAATAATTATGGTGCGTGATTTTTTTAAACCCAAAATATTTTCTAAATAACGAAATATGAAGTTATTCGTGGAGAAGATCCGTCTGGATGACAGCAGACTGACGCTCCTAAATTATACGACAGGTCCGGACCACTCGTAAATTTTGTTCGTATCTGAAGAAAATCGTAGGATACGAAAACATTGTTGAATGCCACAAATGATCCTAAATCACTCGTACGCACAGTGTAAGAACAAATCTGTGCGTACGAACGGTTCGTGCATGAGGGCCATTGTCTTTTCAACAGTAATATGCTGGTGAAGATTCTCAGTCGTCCAGGACATGATAAAATCAAAAAAGGCGTTCAATACAGGATCAACTGGATTTTATTTGTTGCAGAAAACGTTTCGACTTCTGTCCAGAAGTCTTTTTCAATTCTGAATGAATGGAAGCTGTGAGAACGTTCTCACAGCCGTTCTCACAGCTTCCATTCATTCAGAATTGAAAAAGACTTCTGGACAGAAGTCGAAACGTTTTCTGCAACAAATAAAATCCAGTTGATCCTGTATTGAACGCCTTTTTTGATTTTTAACAGTAAGTTTGCATTTTAAACCAAAAACATGGAGACTAAAAGATACACCCTTTTAGGGTAAACCTAGACAAAAGAAATTACTAATGTTTGTTTATATTTCATCAAGCACCGGTAATCAGACACAGTTTTAAAATACATTTTGTTGAACAATTAAAGCTGTTTTGAACCAATAGAAATTGTGTTTTAAAAAAACTATATATATCAGACATGGGGTTAACTACAGCACTGTTTTATAGTTTATAGTTCTTATAATACAGTATAAGTTTAGATCATTTAAAAACATTACTATGCCCTTCTGGTGACTGAATTTTTGCATATATTACATGAAACGATGTGTGAGTGGGATAGACATAGAAGGTTAAGAATAAAAAATGTAAAAACTACTAAATGAATTTAATCTAACACATATGTTTATTTTGACAAATTTTAAGATGAGAGTTTCTTTTAAAATTAAAAACTTGTGCCACGTTAAAAATCAGATATTAAGGAATTATAAATGCTTTATGACTGTGTTATTAACTAACATGTAAACGTGCATATATTGGTACATTTAGGGAGATTTAATGCAATAGATTTTATTTGTGGATGAAGATGTAATCATGGTTGAACAGTAAAAATAAATGCAGTAAATAGGGCACTATTACCCTTTTCTTAATGAATGCACAGCAACTGCTTGTTAATGTTTATAAGGTGTTTGAAGCCTAATTATTAATCATTTAAAAAATCCTTTCAAATCTAGTCTTTTGTTTTGTGGTGGCTTAAACATAGGTGATATATGTCAGCTGAAAATAGCCTATTGAATGCTTCATTACGTACACAACATCCCAAACACAAATCCACATCTGTTTACACATGGAAAACCTTTATTTGTCCTTTGATTGAGACTTATTGCACCTCCTCACTTCTTTGGCTCATCAGCGAGGAGTAAAAATAGTCAACTGCCGCTGACTGATGAAAGATGGTGTGAAGCTGAGGCTGCTCTATAACTGTGCTGCAGATGGAGAGTTTCTGACAGCCAAGCAATACACGGATAAAACACTTTTTTTTTTAAACGTCTGATAAAAAATGCTTACACCCGAGCTTCCAACAGAAACAAGACAAGTAAGAGGCGATGTATGAGGAGGTACTGCTAAAATACACCGAGCAGCTCGTTCAGTGAAGCTCACATTAGTTTGAATTTTCCGTCAGTTTATAACGTTTCCTCCAACATGTTTTATTATTATTATTATTATTTTTAGTTGTAAAAATAAAACTTCAAGGAGACTTGAAATATAGCAAACCAAGGTTTGAAACATGTTGCAACAGTGTTTAGATCTTAAAATATCTCATGTTGGATATTGCCATAAAATGAAATTTATCTCACCCTGCATTAATCTGGCAACTGTCCCTCAGGGTTTGCAAAATCCTTTTTACCTGAGAAGGGGATCTGTAGTTTTGTAGTATTGCTCTGAGGTCAGATACTTTCAGAGGCCTCTGTTGGCAATAGTTGATCGTGGCAGCTGGTCACTGGAAAAACAATCCCCAGATGTAGATGATAAAACCATCGAATAACAAAATGAAAAATGTATGCACTCATTTTGTTCTGTCTGAAGGGATAACCTCTGACTTTTAGGAGACTTCATACATGAAATAAACTTGCACCAGTTGAATTATATGTGTGTAAGTAGAAATGTAAGGTTTGCGTTAGCTTATTGCCTGCAATTATAAGATTTTGATTTGCACCAGTTTCAAAACAAAACCAAAGGTGTACCATGAAGAAGGCCCTGAATGATGTGTATGACTGCCACAGTGACCTCGGTCCATTAACCGTGTCTAAACTGGGAGGCAGTCGGGTTGTAAAATCTGACAGCTTGTCACAAACTACAGGTCAGATCAGAAGGTTAATGAATTGTGAAGCCAACATGAAAAGCAATTCAGCCTGCGCTCAAGGCTGAGTGGGGAAGATGAGGCGAGCACAAACTAAACCTGATTCTAAGTTAAACAAAAAGCTTTATCTAATTAAATCCCAGACTGCTTGTATTGTTTTAAAGTGTTACATATCCTGAGGAAGCTGCCAATGCTGACACCTATAGTTCTTATGTATGTTGACTGCAGTCATGCTTTTGTGTGGTTAATTAGTCTGATTGTGATCAGGCTTGTGTGTGTTCAGCCAGGAACACCTGAGAGCCACGCCTATATATACTTCAAGTTGACTGTGCTTGAATGCGGAGTGTTGTGAGCTCAGAGTTTGGTTGCTTTGTTGCTGAGCTGTTTGAGTACTGTTTGAGTACTGTTTGAGTACTGTTTGGGTACTGTGGGGTGTTCTCCGCCCGCCCCTGTCAGGAAGTTTGATCTTCTGTCTAGAAGATTGTTGGTGAGTAGCTGATTGCTCATGTTTGGTCCTGACTGTGCTAGATGCACTTAAAGAGTAACTACTAGCTCATGTTTGGTCTTGACTGCTAGATGCACTTAAAGAGTGGCTACTAGCTCATGTTTGGTCTTGACTGCTAGTTGCATTTGTGTCAGCTCATTTGCTTGTGGAGTTTGACTGTGCTTGATGCACTTAGGAATGTTTGCTCATCTTTTGACTTTTGTTGTGCTTAGTGCACTGGGTAGCTGAAGGCTGCATTGATGACATTAGGATCCTGCTAATGATAATTGATATCAGGGATGCTGACCTGTGTGGTTAGTTTAAGCTGGTTTAACCAGGAACATTATTGAGCTTGGAGCTGTTTGGAGCTTTTTGAGCTGTTTGGAGTTTGGAGCTGTTTGGAGCTTGGAGCTGTTTGGAGTTTTTGTTTGTTGGCCTAATGACAGAGTGAGATCAGTAGTCCAGTTATATCGTTTTTCTTTTACCCCTAGGGTCCCCTTTTGGTCAGGTAGTCCGTCTCCAGACAGGCTGCGACGGCCCTGTTTTTATGGGTTGGGCCGACGCTGGGGACGTTATATTCTTTTTGGCTGACTCACTCTTGTCCACCATTTATTTGAACTTTTGTCTATTTTTGCTCCCTTTTTGTTGCCCTGTGCCAGAAGACGGTGCACTCCGCACCTGGAGGGAGGAGTCGGGCAGTTTTCAATAAAGCTTTTTATTTTTACATTCTGCCTTCTTGTGTCCTTTGTCCATTTAATGTGTTCGGCCTGAGCCAGCCGTAACATATTTTGGGGGCCTCGTCCGGGATCTTGAATCCTTTTTGACTCCTTGTCTGGATCTTGAATCCTTTTTGACTCCTTGTCTGGATCTTGGATCCTTCTTCTTTTTGCTCCTTGTCTGGATCTTGAATCTTTTTGAGCCCCTGTCTGCATTTTTTTTTGCTTGCTCCTTTTTGAGTCCTTGTATGCATTTTTGAGCCCGCGTTTGGATCTTTGAGCTGTTGTGATCCTTGTTGGGTTAATTAATTAAACCTGCTGTTTGTTTGACCCGCCTACGAGGGTCCAGCGCTGTGCATGTTTGTGGAAATCTGGTTTTGAGCAGACATTGAGATTTTTGTGCTTAAAATATTGAGAGTGTGGTGAAGTCTTTTGAAGCCAAGTGTTTTTGGACAGCAGTTAATAGAATTAACTGCTCCTTTTTACATTTGGTGTGTGACAGCTGTGTGCTGTAGTTTGCACTCTCTCTGGAGCTGACAGGACCAGCTCTGGAGCTGACAGGACCAGCTCCTAGTTGCTGATTGAGCTGAAACACGCAGCTGTGTGTGTTTTTGGATTGTGCTGCTTTCAAATGCAGCTGGGATTTTTTTCTGTTGTTTACAGTGAAAGTCTTTTGAAGAGGGGTACAGCTTAAAAGCTGTTTGTGTTCACATCATGGAGTTCAATTTGAAGAAATTTATTGAACAGCCCACGGTGCAGGTCTTTGCTGACTGCACTATAGAACAAATGTTGAGTGTGGCAGAACACTTCAACATTGATATAAGACGCCGCATTCATGAAAAACATTTTAAAGGTGAACTGCTGACTAAATTATTTATGCTTGACATTTTTCCTGAGGTAAATGATACAGAGCGTCTAAAGGAAAAGGAAAATGAAGCTGCTTTAAAAAGAAAACATGATGAACAAATAAGGAAAGAAAAAGAGCTTATTTTAGAGCAGTTCGAAATTAAAAAAAGAAACTTAATGATTAAACACCAAGCTCTCTTGAAAGAACAAGAGCTTGAGCAACAGAGACTTCAAGCTGCTCTGGATGAAATTAAGCGTCTTCAGGAACAAGAGGATTTGGAACGACTGAGAAGGCTGACAATTCAACATGCCTGTCATCCGGTGGTTACTGCACCAGTGCTTTGCACTCAAGCAGCCCTAGCATGTCCTGACTTTGATGCATCATCTGTGTCTATGCGGGTGCCTCTCACACCTCAACAGAATGGGGCGCCTCTAGAACATCAACCGGAGGAAGAAGAGGATGAGTTTGTTTTGAGTAATAGCTTCCTGATGGACTGTGAAGAAAAACAGATTCCAGTGGAGGAAGTGAAACTCTTGCTTCATCTTCAGGAAGAAGATGACGTCGATCTCAGTGACTGTTTTTTACAGTTGTTTGACACTGAACTACTCCCAGTTCAGTCAAGTGAGGACCTGAAGATCTCAGAGGAGGTGAAGTCACACGCAACAAAACCTCCTGCTCTTTCTTTTCCCGTTCCAGCCACCGTGAAGAATGAGAGAGTATTGATGGACTACGTGAGACCATTGATTAGAACTGCAGCAGAACATGCTTTACTTTTGCTTGTGAGAGATGACAAGCTAGAGCCTTGTATTGGAAGTATTGTGCATGATTCTGCATCTAACACACTTTTCTGTATTTACAGAGTAGCTGAAATCAAAGCTGCTAAAACTGACAAAAAGGTGTTGTTACAGCCGACCAGAGAGAGCTGTCCAGTACTGACCAGTACTGAAGTGGAGGAGAACAGCTGCCCTCTGTCTACAAATGAGAGACAACGCTCTTGTTTTCTGATTAACCTCATCAAACATGGTGTTGGTGTTTGGCGGGTTGATAAGCAAAAGCTTTTTAGGATACAACCAGACCCAAGACGTCGTTTTGGTTTTAGAACCTTTTGAGTACCCTGCCCCAACTTGCCTTTTTTGTATGGTGCTATGTAGCCGGTGTCCCCACAAGACTACATTTTTCCCCATACAAAAACACTGGTGGTGGAGGTGTTACATATCCTGAGGAAGCTGCCAATGCTGACACCTATAGTTCTTATGTATGTTGACTGCAGTCATGCTTTTGTGTGGTTAATTAGTCTGATTGTGATCAGGCTTGTGTGTGTTCAGCCAGGAACACCTGAGAGCCACGCCTATATATACTTCAAGTTGACTGTGCTTGAATGCGGAGTGTTGTGAGCTCAGAGTTTGGTTGCTTTGTTGCTGAGCTGTTTGAGTACTGTTTGGGTACTGTTTGAGTACTGTTTGGGTACTGTGGGGTGTTCTCCGCCCGCCCCTGTCAGGAAGTTTGATCTTCTGTCTAGAAGATTGTTGGTGAGTAGCTGATTGCTCATGTTTGGTCCTGACTGTGCTAGATGCACTTAAAGAGTAACTACTAGCTCATGTTTGGTCTTGACTGCTAGATGCACTTAAAGAGTGGCTACTAGCTCATGTTTGGTCTTGACTGCTAGTTGCATTTGTGTCAGCTCATTTGCTTGTGGAGTTTGACTGTGCTTGATGCACTTAGGAATGTTTGCTCATCTTTTGACTTTTGTTGTGCTTAGTGCACTGGGTAGCTGAAGGCTGCATTGATGACATTAGGATCCTGCTAATGATAATTGATATCAGGGATGCTGACCTGTGTGGTTAGTTTAAGCTGGTTTAACCAGGAACATTATTGAGCTTGGAGCTGTTTGGAGCTTTTTGAGCTGTTTGGAGTTTGGAGCTGTTTGGAGCTTGGAGCTGTTTGGAGTTTTTGTTTGTTGGCCTAATGACAGAGTGAGATCAGTAGTCCAGTTATATCGTTTTTCTTTTACCCCTAGGGTCCCCTTTTGGTCAGGTAGTCCGTCTCCAGACAGGCTGCGACGGCCCTGTTTTTATGGGTTGGGCCGACGCTGGGGACGTTATATTCTTTTTGGCTGACTCACTCTTGTCCACCATTTATTTGAACTTTTGTCTATTTTTGCTCCCTTTTTGTTGCCCTGTGCCAGAAGACGGTGCACTCCGCACCTGGAGGGAGGAGTCGGGCAGTTTTCAATAAAGCTTTTTATTTTTACATTCTGCCTTCTTGTGTCCTTTGTCCATTTAATGTGTTCGGCCTGAGCCAGCCGTAACATAAAGGAAAAAAGGGCCAACTAGCAAACAAATCCTACAAGTTGTCTCATTTTGCACAAGCAGCATTATTATTTGTTGTTTAAATATCATTTCTGCATAAGAGAATACTCACAACTGTGCATTATCCAGGAGTTTGAAATGCTCCAATAAAGTAGGCTACATTCTGAACAACCTAAACATGCGTGTCTGTGTCAGTCTGTTCCAACATTTATGATTTGGTTTCATCCCAGTTTCCCACTGATGACTGAAGTTGTGTAACACACCGTGCATGACCACATGGTGTCCCCTGAACATCAAGGCTCTTCAGATCAGCACAGGTGTGTGTTAACTCACATATACTCACACATCGATACCCCTGTTCAAAGACTGTCGGTCTCAAACATGCTGCTCAGAAACAATAAAGCTGGAAAATACAGGCTTATTTGTAACTTCTGATGCATGAGAGCAAACATTATTTGTGCTGCATGTTTCTATAAAATCTATGTCCCACATTTTACACATCTAAAATGTAAAAAGCCTGTCATTGTTTTCCACAGTCCTGCCAAACCCTCACACTCTCTTCATATTTCCAAAGGTTGATTTTCTATTCACTAAAAATAAGAATTAAAGTATTTTTGGCCTATAAGTCATGTTTGTTTTTTGTTTTTTATAATGTGCATGCCCTGCGACTTATAAGCCGAAGCAACTTATTTATTATTTTTTTCCCATATTTATGAACCAATTTTTGGCTGAGCTATGACCGTTTACATGAATTCTGACTGAAAATATTAAACACTACCATCTTCAACTGCTAGATATCACTTGAGTATTATGGCATGCCATTGTGTCATGTAATAAGTAAAAGTGGCTATTAATGACACAATTGGTTTGCCATAGTTGCCACCGTCGTCCAGCTCGCATGGAGCAACCGTTAAATCAGCTGCATTTTGTTGCGCCGCCCTGGTGAAATGCAGCTAATTTAACCATTGAAGTGCATTTATTAAGTAAAAGTTCGACTGGAACACACCTTTAATATAAAGTTGAGCAAACAAATAATTGTTTTAGGTGGTTATCTTGTTAAATTTTGAAGAAATGCACAGCAAGTCCTCCCATACACACTCCTACTCCCGTGTATCAGCTGTTGAAGTACAGCTGACTTGACTGTCGTAGTGCATTTATTAAGGAAAATTTAGACTGAGACACACCTTTGCTACAATTTCAAACAAACAAATTACTATTTTTAGGTGATTATCTTGTTAAAATTCAAATAAACGCACAGTGAGTCCTCCCGTGCATGCTCCCGCGGCCTCGAATTGGCTTTTGAAATGCAGCTGATTTGACCGTCAAAGTGCATTTATTAAGGAAAAGTTTGACTGGGACACATTTTCTATACATTTAGCAACAAACAATTGCTTTTGTGTTAATCTTGTTAAATACTTGTTACAGTCCTCCTGTGCACACTCCCGCGGCCGCCATTTGGCAGCCAATCGATTTTTGGCACAACACAGGCCCACATTTCCGTCTTGTCAGTGGTGACACGTAACAAACACAACGCGTAAGCGGTGACACATAATAGATGCGACTTAAACAGTGAAGCAGCGTGTTTTTTCCACTTTATTAGACAAATTTTGACTGATGCGACCTATAGGGTGATGTGACATGTATGGTGGAAAATACGGTATCCTCCAAAGTATCACAGAGACACATATAAAACTTTTTTCTTAACTCAGCTTGAAGTCTCAAAATAAGTGCACTATATTGTAAAACCCTAAAGAAAATAAGTCTGGGTATGATGCAGTCATTTATATATTTTATATAGATAAATTAATCAAAATTATGAAAGAACATCAAGTTGGAGAGGAAATACTAAGGCAGTGATTTATTACTTTGACATTAACTTCAGCCTCATACCAAATTTAATAAATGACTTATTCAACAAAGAGTGAGTTTAACCATAGTGTGATGCATGAAACCTCACGTACATGAACAAAGTCAGTCACTTCATTACCTAATGAGGATTAGACAGCAGGATGCATCTTGAATAACAAATCCTTGGAAACAAAGGTCAAGCAAGCATGCATTTTTCTTTTAATAATTTATGAAAGACATTCCAACTGCATTTGTTAGTAAAGTTCAGAAAACCTAATCAAACTGTAAAAGTACTGCTTTAAGGAATATATTTTACAACCACAACTTGCGTCAGACACCGTTGCATCTGTGTGCGTGTCTTTGTGCGTAATTAGTTTGTCGCCTCTTGGTGTTGTAGAAAAGGGAGGGGAGATGGGAGGGAAGCATCTGGTGTGAGAATCTAAGAATGCTGAAGATAACACTGCGACTTCTGTGACGACGGTTACACAGATTCATTTATTGTGACATTACTGTATACTGAAATGGAGAAATGTTAGTCTATGCAGTATGTTGCTCACCAAAAGAGTGCTAAAACTCAAAACTGCACTACCCTTTAAATATTACTCCAAGCTGTTGTAAATATTGTGACAGTATATTAAAAAATAAAAATAAAAAACTGAAGAAAATAAGTTTTAGGCAAAACTTTGGCATGTTCAGAATATGTGTTGTGCATGACTCTCAGCCACTACAGCACCAAATTTCAGCTCATCATCTGCAAAATCCACTGTTATAGCCATTTTTGCGTTTGTTTAAACAAGTTGGCTGTTGTGCCATCTGGGATTCAAAAGTTAATCTGTTGTATTTTTACACACAAAGATTACTTTCCTAGAGTTTCATTAAACCATGTGGTTCAAATCTCATCTCACAAACTCAAATTCGAATTTTTATTCACGCCGCTGAAGGTGAAGAGGCAGTTTTTTTTGTCCATTCGGTTAGATTTGTCTGTTTTTTAACACAATATCTCATGAAGCAAAGGATGGATTTTAATTAAACTCCAAGTTTAATACACATTGTGCAACATCTTTGCTTGAAACTTTGCCAATAAATATTGGATGCGTCTTTGTTTCTTGGCAAACTATTTCATAAATTAATGATGGGCACAGCGAACCAAAAATTTTGCTTCACTAATCCATATAATCCATTTATATATATATATAGAAACGCAATTTAAAGCTGCTATATGTAACTTTTCTAACAATATATTTTTAACATATTTCTTCACTCTGTCACTAGATTGATGTTAGAGAAGTAATCTCTGAAAAAAACTTAAAAAAAATATTGTCCCCTTGCTTCTCCAGGTGGTAAATAAGCATTTCTAAAAAGAAAAAGTGACCCGCCATTTTCCAGCCAATAAAAACAAAGTTTGTAACCAGCCAATAAAAACCGAGCTTGAATTTGAATCAGCCAATAAAAACAGAGCTTGAATTTGAATTTTAACAGACCACAAGGGGGCAGAGCCATATATGGCTCTGAGGGGGAGGGATCAGAATGCTTTGCTTGTTGAAATTTTTTCTAAGTGCTGATGTTCTACAGAAACTGCAGACTGAACCTTTAAATCCTGTGTATGTCCTGTACATATTGCAGTTCTGACAATAAAGTTGACTTTGACTTTGACTTTGATATTCTGCTAGCTAAAAAATTAGCTTCACTGATGCTAAACGGCTAAACAAATTTTAAAAAAAATTGCGGAACCTAACGCTAAACCGCTAAGATGAACATCACTCAGTCTGTGGCACAGGTCTTTGTATCTTTTCAGTTGAAGCTGCATTGACCAATCATGTCTTGTCACATGCACATGCAATAAGCCAATAGTGTGCACAATGGACTCTGCAACAAGCCCACAACAGACAGGAACAAGCTTGTGAATTTTGTTAATGGACTCAAAGTTGGCAAAACCTAATTTAATGGAAGCTAATTCCATTAACAGTTTCCAAAGTTAGCAAAAACACTAATTGATAAACAAAACAAGCAAAAAAACCTGTTCCACTATTCGCTGTTAGTGGATTAGCAGAACTGTGCCCACCACTGGCATAGAATATTAGGTTTAATGAAACTCTTTCAGAAAGTCTTCATTGGATTGACATCTACAACTGACTAACTCATGGAGTTCACCTCATTCAAGAGAGCCATCAAAGCTAACTGATATTATTCAACCAAAAATTGCTATAACTCAATTAGTTTTAACGATTCTCAGCTAAAGTTTGATACGATTGAAGCTTAGAGTCATTCCAACAAAACTGCTTTGCTAACACATCTTGCAAGATCTTGCAGCTTTGCATATGATTGTGTGCAACATTACTTGGTCCGTTTTCAACATTTGATCTAGTTTAAAAGTCTGCCACGAAGGACAAAATGCAACATGCATTCCTTCAAAAAATGCTAGACCTAAAACTGTTTGGTATTTTTTTAAATAGCGTCGATGTTTGGTTGGTAGCATCAAAGAACAGAACAAATGCAGCAAAATTTGTAAAAATCTAACTACCCTGGTTGTTAAAAAATATAGCACCATACCATACCAATTTTATTTATAAAGCACTTTAAACAGCGACAAGGCCAAACCAAAGTGCTGTACAAACAAACAAACAACAGGTAACACACACAATGAAGTACAAAAAAGACATAAAAACATTGCAGATCATAAATAAAACAACCAAACACGGATTAGCTGGTGTTGAAAGCAACAGAATAGTAATGGGTATTTAAATGGGATTTGAACACCGAGAGGGAGGGGCCTGTCGGACAAGCAGCGGTAACTCGTTCCTGAGTCTTGGGCCTGCTACAGAGAACGCCCTGTCACCTCTGCATTTAAGACGAGTCCCTGGAACTCTTAAAAGTACCTGGTCCTCTGACCTCAAAGCACGTGGTGGGACATACGGGTGTATCAAATCCGAGAGATAGGCGGGGGCAAGACTGTTCAGCGATTTGTAGACATACATGAGAATTTTGAACTGGATTTGAAGATGAACCGGTAGCCAGTGCAGGGAGGCCAAGACTGGTGTAGTGTTTATGTTATATCTTTGTTACAAAATTATTGATCAATCCCTTATACTAAGGTTGACAATTGTAGAAGAACCTGGAATATTGCGATGACTATCAAAGTTGACAAACCCACATTTTCCTCGTGCTCTCTTCTGTCATCACAATCATCTAAACCAGTTGTAGACTTCAAGGCCGGTGAGAGACTGTTAGATGGACCAAAAATCAGATCCTTGCCTGGGACCTTTCTGGGAGGAGTTTGCATGTTCTCTCCGTGCATCTCTGGGTTTTCTTCAGTTTCCTTCCACAGGCCAAACACATCATGTTAGGCTGATTGGTAACTCTAAATTGTCCCTAAATGTGGGTGAGAGAGTGAATGGTTTTGTATTGTTTGTCTCTATGTGTCCTTGGGATGGACATGCAAACTGTCCAGGGTGTATCCTGCCTCTCGCACAGTGACACACCAGTGACCCCCGCAACCACAGAAGAAGTGGGTAAAGATAAATGATGTATGTACAAATTATTAGCATGCAAAATAAGATTGCACAGCATATGTTGTATAACAGTCTTTGATTTATTCTAGTTCAAACAGTCCTTTGCAATATTGATATGATGATGATGCACCATAACTAACAGAAAGTGATGGGTGGGCAGAGGAGCCATGTCAGTAACCCCACTCTTTTCCTGAGAACTCAAAGTACCTTTGTCCCCATTATGTCAGTCAGAAGATGCTACACACAGTGATGCACTATCTCAACCCGAGCCAGTAAGACTCCCACTTACTCTCCGCTGATAAATGGTAAATACAGTCTCAGCACACGCTAATAACACTATTATCCATTTACCACACAATACAGTACACAGACCCAGCAAAGAATGGAGTGGTTTACATTCAACAAGATCAGCATTCAACCAAACAACCAGTCTCTTCACTCACCCTCATTTACTGTTCCCCGTCATTTACCATTGTTCAAGACATTTCTGGATCATCCGAGGAATGACACAAGTTGTAACTAAACACATTATGGATAAAGAAGAATAAGCTGTATGCAGAATAAACTAGCCTATCTATGATTTTAACAACCTGGTTTGTGTTTTGAGTGTGTTCAGTTTGAGACAAGAATGATGACATTTGTAGCAAATTGCATGCTGCTTACAAAGGTCGTCTGATGATAGTAATTGAGTTTATGGATACCCATTAACATAAGAATGGACTTCTCTTTCAGCAGCTGGCAGCTGGAAGTGGACTCATGACGTTTTCCATCTGGGCATTAAAGTGAAAGAAAACCATCCTTTAGGTGCCCTTTTGAAAAGATAAAGAACGGTAGTTTCTTTGGCTTAGAATAACCCCAAAAATCAAATCAAAAGCATGAACATGCAAGTGCAAGCTGAGATGAGTACCTCCAACAGATAAAGGATCCACTTTGGCCATGTCAACATGCACGTTTCTGGGGATCTTGAGTCTGATATAAAACTCCTTGCCATTTTCATAAAAGACAATACTGAATAATCCGCAGCATCAGCCGACGCCGAATAAATACACCAAGACAAGAAACGTCAGGGCTGAATAAAATACATAAAAGCTATAAGAAAGGGGTTAAATAATAATGAAATCATGTGAATAATATGCACACAAAAACACACATACTCACTACTGCTCCAGACATTTATATCCCCACACACACACTCTCACACTTTCCACAGGCAAATAAAATCGGTACATTTCTCATTATTCCCTTTGTTAAATAAAGGAATCTTTTAACTATTGTCATTATTTGCTGCAACAGGATTTTCTATGTGTTTTGTCTATTGAAATGTAAAATTTGACAAATGAGCTCAGTTTTTAAACAGGTCTTGTGGATCTTTTTGACCCAAAGGCAGCAGGAGGGTTAAAAATATATATATCTAAGAGTGGAATCATAAAGTGCAGACTTTCTCTTGCTTGGAAGCATCACTTTTAAAATCAGGCTGGATCAGAAAGAAAAATAACTGAATATTAGAAAAATTGGAATTTTTGTGTAGAGGACATTTGGTTTACCGAGGGAGGGAAAAAAGTGAAATAGAACAAGGAAATTTGGGAAGGAGGAAATGAGGAAAAGGTGTGCATGAGGGACTGAGGCAGTAAACCGCAGAGAGAAGCAGAACTGGAGCAGAAGATGGAGAGAGGCTGCATGTTTGTACAACTGTGTTTCTGCAGTGACTGCCCGGATATGATGAATGGCCCCGCAGACAGAGCCCAGATACCGAGCCACTGAATGCAAACATCTCTTTTGTGTACACGCAGCCTTCTGTGATTCATCATTTGTTTTGGGTGTAGCTCGATGAAGTAAATGAATGCAGTAAATAAGTAAAAAGGCCCCTGTAATGACTGTGGCTGAATGCTAATGGAAAATACATTACTGTACTACTGCAGCTTCAATGCTTTAAAAGGGACACGACAAAGATTTGTGATTTTATTATCCGTCTGAGTTACAGACAAACATGTTTATTCTTGTCAAGCATAGATATCATTAGCTACGTGCAAACCCAATTCTGATTCTGAAACGTGATGTGCTCAGAGTTGTGATAATATGATTTTAACAAAAGAAAAATAAACCTAAGGATTTGCTTGCAGCACTTTTATCGACTAAAGAATTACCTCTTTCTCCTGGTGGTATGTAACTTTAACAACGATCACACAAACTTTGTAGTCAAAATTCATAAATTTCCCCATAAAGCAAATGTCCAATTTATATGTACTGTATACTTAATATGTAGGTTGGAGACAATTATTTTAGTGACTGCTATGCTAGTTTTGCTGCACTCATCATGTTGTATTTTCATGCCTGTACCTCCATGGGCCATCAATTTCTCTCTGTAAAGAAAAACATCACCCTGACATGGGGACTACCATTAATGCTAGCAAAGCTGCAACATCTAATATGAATTACTGAAAACTGTAAAAAGCTCAAAGAAGCAGAACAAGTTATTGTACATTTTAGTAAAGTTGTGCAATGATTTACCATAAACTCCAGAAAATTGTCTATTGTTTATTGTTTTGAATAAAAATTACTTTTTTATGTAGAACTCTGCAGTCATTTTCCTTTCATGCAAATAAATGGCTCTATTGATTATATCAAAAAGCTTCCTTAACATGGGTACTAATTCCAGTCATATTTATTTTATAGGGGTGCGAATCTCTCAGTGTCTGGATAATCGATTCTATTCCCATTTTTGGTGTCACGATTTGATTCAAAACCGATATTTCGATTCAGAAATTATTTTTGATTCAGAAACGATTTTTCTATTAAAATGGTCATAAATTTAGTTTCTGTTTTGTAACTGACTAGCTGAAAAGAATAAACAACAATATAAACAAATTGAACATTTATTTCAAACAATAATTTTAGGTTCTGTACTGTAACAAATATTTTGCATTATTTGATATTCATACCAAAAATAGGAACAAATTACAGGAAAACATTAAATTATGTGACTTAAATTACCACTATTAGGTTAGCTTAGTTGCCTGGATTTCTCTAAAACAATAATAGAAAAAGAAAAATCTAGGAACAAATAATTCATCCATCATCTTTACCCACTTCTTCCTTTCATCATCTTTACCCACTTCTTCCTTTAAGAGTCACGGGGGTCACTGATGTCCATGTCCAGCCATCACTGTGCGAGAGGCGGGGGACACCTGGACAGGTCTCCAGTCCATCATAGACAAATAATTAATATATATA
>JBBPBX010080660.1:0-16118 GCA_038048925.1 Garcialebias charrua | reverse complement strand
ATGGTTGAAATCACCAGCCGTGATGAGAAAAACATGGAGGAACAATGTGGTTTTCGTGCTGGTCGTGGAACACTGGACCAGCTCTACACCCTTAGCAGGATCCAGGAGGGCGCATGGGAGTTTGCCCAACCAGTTTACATGTGCTTTGTGGACTTGGAAAAGGCATTCGACCGCGTCCCTCGGGGGGTTCTGTGGGGGGTACTCCGGGAGTATGGGGTACCGGGCCCATTGATATGGGCTGTTAGGTCCCTGTACGACCGGTGTCAGCGCCTGGTCCGCATTTCCGGCAGTAAGTCAGGCTCGTTTCCAGTGAGAGTTGGACTCCGCCAAGGTTGCCCTTTGTCACCGATTCTGTTCATAACTTTTATGGACAGAATTTCTAGGCGCAGCCAAGGTGTTGAGAGGATCCGTTTTGGTGGCCTTAGAATCGCTTCTCTGTTTTTTTATAGATGATGTGGTCCTATTGGCTTCATCAGGTCGTGATCTACAGCTTTCGCTGGAGCGGTTTGCAGCCGAGTGTGATGCGGCCGGGATGAGGATCAGTTCCTCCAAATCCGAGGCCATGGTCTTGAGCCGGAAAAGGGTAGAGTGCACTCTCCAGGTCGGGGAGGAGGTCCTGCCCCAAGTGGAGGAGTTTAAGTATCTCGGGGTCTTGTTCACGAATAATGGAAAACTGGAGCGTGAGATCGATAGGCGGATAGGTGCAGCATCTGCAGTGAAGCGGGCGCTGTACCGGTCTGTAGTAGTGAAGAGAGAGCTGAGTCGAAAGGCAAAGTTCTTAATTTACCGATCGATCTACGTTCCCACCCTCATCTATGGTCATGAGCTTTGGGTTGTGACCGAAAGAACGAGATCTCGGATACAAGCGGCTGAAATGAGTTTTCTCCGCAGGGTGTCTGGACTCTTCCTTAGAGATAGGATGAGAAGCTCAGTCATCCGGGAGGGACTCGGAGTAGAGCCGTTGCTTCTCCACATCGAGAGGAGCCAGTTGAGGTGGCTCGGGCATCTGGTTAGGGTGCCTCCTGGACGCCTCCCTGGTGAGGTGTTCCGGGCATGTCCCACCAGGAGGAGACCCAGATGAAGACCCAAGACACGCTGGAGGAACTATGTTTCTCGGCTGGCCTGGGAACGCCTTAGGATTCCCCCAGAGGAGCTGCTCCAAGTGGCTGGGGAGAGGGAAGTCTGAGTCTCCCTACTTAGGCTGCTACCCCCGCGACCCGACCCCGGATAAGCGGACGAAAAAACGATGGATGGATGGAACAAAAGAAGAAAATGACAGAACACTGAGGCTCTTCATGAAAGGTAGCAAAGCTACGAGATATATTGGATTTCAGGTCCATCAACTTCTTTATGAAAAAAACTGAGGAACATGTTACAGTCATTGTTTGAGGTTAATGAAGCATGGTACGCTGGAGGAGATACAATACTGCTGATAATATTAAATAACACTTTAGGATTGTTTTTGTTCTGGTGAAGGATATTGCTAAAATAAGATGACCTGGCATCACATTACTATGTCACATTGTTGATATTGTATGTATGTAGACTGTTGATTTTCTTTTTTTGCATAGTGTTGTTCTGTTTTTTCTGTTGACTTGTTGTTAACTCCTTTATTTCTCTTCACTCTTTGTTAGAAATCAGGTCTCTCTTGCAAATGAGTCCACGTGGCTCAACGAGACTAACCTGTATAAATAAAGGTTGAATGAATCACTAACTGCCTTGTTATAAGCTTCAAGGACCTCTTTAAAATATTCCCGGTGGGCAACCAAACCAGTCCTCTTCCACAGGCATTCTGTTTTCAGACAAGAGCGCCTGAGTTCTCGAGTTTGATTAGTTAACCAAGGTGAACAGAGGTAAACAGGCCCACAGCGGGTTTTGTTAGGAGTAACACTCCAGAATAGCAAGGCAGTGATAATTAGGAGTCAGCCAGAAGCTCCACATCATCATCATCATACGGGTAATTGTATGCTGGAAAAAGCAGGCGTAAAAGCCCCTTAGTTTCACCCCCCAAAACGGGGTCATATTGGACAGGGACCAATGTGTACACGTCCCACAGGGATACCACAACATATCCAAAGATGGTGAGTCTGGCTCCAGCAGAAAAAACAGAGCACCAGAAGCCCATGCTTTCCTTCTCTGTGGTCTCTCTATTTAAGCCGCTAAGAGGATATTTTGGGTGACTTTTCAGACTCAAAATTTTCTAAAGCCGTTTGGTCCAAGACGCAACTTGTGTATGTGTGCTACCCATACGTTCTGTGGTGCCATGCAAGTAAGCTAACATCAGTGAAGCAGAGTTAAGAGAAGCAAATTCTAAACCTTTATAATGGTGAAACAAACACAGTAATATATTCAATCACCTAGTTAAAGTAAAAAACAAATGCAGTTCTTTTAAGATGGAATGGCTGTCAGAGTATCTACAAACAGAAGAACAAGTGGTGACACTGGGTGAGATATTTTCTTTTTTCAGTAAGAAAGGTCTGCTTTGCAAAACATGCAGTGAAGCCAAAGTAGCAAGTGAGTTTTTGGAGGGAAAAATGTGGACTGAATGGAAATTGGACAATTTCAAGCATCACATTGAGCATAAAACTCATTTGAAAGTTGTTGGATCAAGCCTGATCAAGAAAGGTCATCAGAGACTATACTTCCTCAGACGGCTGAGACGAGCTGGTCTGAGCAGCCCAGTCCTCACCTCCTTCTACAGGTGTGCAGTGGAGAGCATCCTGTGCTCCAGTATCAACGTGTGGCATGGAGGCTGCACAGCTGCAGAAAGAAAAGCTCTGCAGAGAGTGGTGAAGGTTGCACAGAAGTCTGTTGGAGTCAGTCTCCCCACCATCACAGACATTTACACCTCCAGATGTAGGAAAAGAGCCACTTGCATCATGAAAGACCTCACTCACCCAGCACACTCACTCTTTGCTCCACTCCCCTCAGGACGGAGGTTGAGGAGCATTAAATGTAGAACCACTAGACTGAGGAACAGCTTCTACCCTAAGGCTGTTAGACTCACGAATAAATAAATAATAAGAATAAATCTAAAAAAGCTAAGTCTGGTCCTCTGGACATTCAAAAAACAAAAACAAAAAAAAAACAAAGCAAAAATTGTAGAAACGTATCGTCTTTCGAGAATAAGAGAATAAACATTGCAAAATATCACATCATGCTGTTGCTGATCTGGTTTCTTGTTGCTGTGTTCATCTGTGACCATCTGCTCATACAGACTCGTGTTCGTGCTGCTGTTTATAATGATGTTTTTCTACTACATTAGGGCTTAGTGTATTACTAGCTGATGTTTTTCTTAGTTAATCCTAGGTGTTATTACTGTTTTTCTCTTGCATGTTGTTGGATGTAACTGGGACCCTGTGTACATAATCTCATTTCATCACATGTACCACATGTGGTGCAAATGACAATAAAGACTCTCTGACTCTGATAACAGTACAAAAAATGCTAGTCATATATGTTAAATACAGTTAGGAAAATGATAACTCTAAAACTGTTTGTTTGCATCATCCATCTGACAGCATGCATTGCATAGCACTTTGGTTGGTCTTGTTGCTGTTTTAAGTGCTTTATAAAAAAAGTGGTATGGTATGGTATGATATTGTATGTTATAGTACAGGGGTCACAAACCTTTATGAGACTAAGCTATTTCAGAGGGACTGAGTGACACAAAGGGCTACTTGTTTGATCCAAACACATTTGCACGGCTCACTTTTAATTATAGTATTAATAATACAGTAATACATTTACAGACATGTGACTATATGACTGCCTAATCACATCAATCTGATCTGTATTATTAAAAACTTCCCACACTGATTACCAGTAAGGATTTAGCATGACAAATACATATGATCAATTATTATTGATAATCCTCAGTTTGAATCCCTTTTTGGGCTCTTCTGAGCGACTGTAAATTTTCTCTGGATGTCTCTTTGTCTGTGTCTCTGTGACAGATTGGAGACCTGTCCTGTGTGCCCCCCCTGCCTTCACCCAAAAGTAAATTCCATTCCATTTCACTCCCATTGTTAAACAAAGTTGTTGGTGACATAAAACCCTCCCCTGCTGATCCCAAAAGCATGTGTGATAACATAACACCCATAGGGGGAGGAATAGAGAAAAGCAGTGGGGGGAGATTCAGCATACCCACTCATGGGAGGAGTTAATTTCAGACTGCAGTAGCAGACTGGGGCTGTAGAGGGACTCAGAGAGCAAATCAGTGTAAGATGTCCGGTGCTCAAAACTCGTTTTACATCAAAAGTGAGGACCGTCACAGAAAATTGAGAGTAGCATCTATAAGGGTAGTAGAGCTTGTTTCCATTGAAAACAAAGTGAGGACCGAGAAAAAGTCCTCACTTCCCAAAAGGTCCTCACTCCGTTGGTTAAAAACTCATGATAGTCCTCAGTCCGTAGCAAAAACAGGAACACACACACACACACACACACACACACACACACACACACACCTGAAATTCACAAGTACAAGTGACAATTCTTAATTATGGATGGTGTGACCAACCTCAAGATCTGGCTGGGTTGTTCGTGCATAGGTGTGGTCATCAGCACAATGACTCTGGCAAAATACATATTTATACATAGTTTCTTAAAACCTAAAATAAAGACCAGTACCTAATTGATTCAATCCTTGATTGTTGGATCATGATTTTCTTTCAAACACAAACCTAGTGCAACTGTGCATGGCAAATACACTTACTAACAATTAGATTATTCAAAACTATATCTTACCTTACATTTTCTCCTGGCTTCAACCATTTCATCATCTCTCTTCCTCTTTCTCTCTCTTCGTAGCCGTTCCCTAGATATTTCAAAATCACAAATGAAGTCTTTACAGAAATACTACCATCCATGTAATGCCACATAAAGAGGCCTATTATTGTCCTTACTTCACAGGGAAGTTTGTCAAGATAAGTATGCACCACCACCTCCGTATAGTCATCATATCCATCTGCAGATATTACAGGTCAAAGTTTTGTGACATAACATCAAACCATGAAGCACTCAATCCTGTGTGTGCCCTTACCTCAGTGAAATCAAAAGGTGCTCCCATCACAAAGTACAGTGCATACTGTTAAGAAAAATGTGATTACTTGTATACAACCCACAAAACAATACGGATATGCTGAGTGGAAGCAACTTACCATCACTACAAACATTCCACAGTTGTTGGACAGTCCTTGTTTCGGCAATCCCTGTGGAATTTAAATGAAAAACTGTTTATTACTATAACCAACAAGAAAATACCCATAACTATCAATTCATGTACCTCAAGGACAAATGCTTATTTTCCCTAACATCCCTGCCCCTACAAACATCTCACCTTGACATCATTGGCAACAAATTCTGTCCATGGTCCAGAAGCCAGATGAAGACAGACCCCTCTGATGTGGAATAATGCAAAGTTTTCAATGTATTAATAGACAATGTTAATAACTGAAAAAAAAAATGAATAAATAACCGAACAATAAAAGAATGATGTGAGACAGAACATGATGGCTCAGCTTTAACCCATTCCATGTGAAAAGTAAGATGCATAACAAATTTTGATATTTTGGGCGAATAAGTGTTACCCACAACTAAATTTCACCGTTACTAATGAAGTAACTGAAGTATTTTGTTACACATAGCCTAAAGTAAGATTAATGCTGAACCTTATCCTCTGGCCAACAGACCCGGACATCTGAACTCGGAACACATGCCATTGTCCAACTCATTCTAATAAAACCTTAATGTTTCGATGTGGTTTTCATCTCTGAAGCCAGTTCCACAGATAGAGTCCAGGTAGAAAATCTCTCTTTGTGTAGGATTCAGAATCTGAAAAAACGTGTGACTGATGATGAAAAATACTACAGAGGAAGAAATACTGAAATGAAGTCTACCAACTAATGCATAAAAATAAAGCTTGATAATACAATAAAATTGTTACTAACACATAGCGTCCAATGTCCAGGATGCCATACAGGAATCAGAATCCAATTCAGATTTGATGCCTGCGACTGCAATTGACAAAAAAAAAGAATATATTATTGTAAAACTGACAGCCAAAGCAGATACTGTAGTGTATTGATAAAGATTGTTCACTGGGAGATGTAGTGTTGGATCCTTTGAAAGAGGTGGAAACCAGGTTTGGACTACATGACTGTTTCCTGCAAAAACTTGAACACCCTGGACAGACGGGAACAAAAAAAAAAAATTACACCTGTTCACAGTTCTCGTATGTCTTTTAATACTTTATGCTTACTTAACATCCATTAAGAAGGCTTACAAAATTTGCCGTCATCTCATGAGCACAGACTATACACGTCTGCATCTATATGTTGTGTCTCCTAATGACGAAATATGGAATAAATATCTACTGTCTTCATTTACCAACCTTGTTATTAGACAGTTTCTCAACAACTTTCAGGCATGAGTTCAGAATCTGTAAGAAAAATAATAATAATTCATAAATTCACTACATAACAAAGTACATAAAACACATGCTTGTAATGCTTTGAAAATTACCAGCCCATTAATGTCTTTGCATAACCCCAGAGTGAACATATCACTTCGAGTAATGATGTGTTTGTCCACGCAGGCAACATATTCATCTACATCTCTGGTTTTATCTAAAATCTGTCCAAGCTAAGAATAAGAGAAGAAAAAATAAAATTACACATTTATTTAATATATATATATTTATACACATACACACATACACACATATACATATACAAGGTACAAGTTGACATTTACCAGAGTTCTTTCTGTGGCAGTCAGGTCTGTTCCCCAGCAGGATTTCTTTGCCTCTATCGTTTCAAGATTTCTCAAAACCTGTGTGGACTGCAGAGAACATGGATGGACTTCATTGACAGTGGGTTCCAAACTGGTGGCGGGTTCCAAACTGATGGCGGGTTCCAAACTGGTGGCCTCTTGCTTTTTTTTATCACAGCCTTTATGAACAAAAACAATTCAAACATTATACAGGTACCACTTCAATGTCACGCACTGCTACTAAAAAAACGACATTATGAACATACAGTTGAGTATTACCCATCACAATGCGTCCATTTTGGTCAAGAACCAATGCTGCATGAGGCCCAGCTACTTTCTGACGGTCTTGTTTTGCTTTTGTGTTTTTCCTCACGTTGTAGTGGTGCAAGATATTTCTTTGCAGAAAGACATGTGATGATGGGGTGAGCATATTTAAGAAATAGTTATTCTTTCTCATGCCTGAAAAGAGCTGCTCTGCACACTGGCTGTTTAATCTTCCTACAAGTTCAGGAACAATTTCAATCCGCCTCAAAATATCCCTGTCATCTTTGCTGTTGTGTTGGTGGAAAACATCACTCAAACAGTAGTGCTGAGAGGAGCCAGTAACAGGATGTCCTCCCTCTTCTTCTGGTTCTTTTTTGTACTTCAACCAGGGTAAGCTCACTTGAAGTTTTTTATTAGCAGCTTGTCTGATGTTTTCTGCTGTGTGATCCAGCAATCTACCTTCGTGGACGGCAAATGGTTCATCCTTAGGGCATCGTTTGTTCATGTGACGTACTAGTCCCCTGGCGTAGTCGTACACCATAATGTTTGGAAAAAATTTCCAAGAAAGAAGCAGATCTGCAAAGTCTCTTGGACTCTCAGCTCTCAGGTTGAACTTCACGGAATATATCACTCCACAAGGACATGTAATTACAGCCCACCCACCTGAAATGCAAAACACTAGCGTTACTCTTCTTAAACATACCTGCTAGCTCCCTGTTGTGCACTGAATTCAGCTGTAAACAATGCATTTCATATCTTATTGTTAAAACATGTGTTTTATGGAATACAGATTAAAGACATATGGTTAAAAAATATATAACAATAAAAATAGTAATAATAGATGAAATGTGTCTCTGCACGACTGTTGCAATACTTTGTTATTGGTGACATTGTAACTAATTATATTTGCCTGTTATAACTTGCTGTCAGACACTTACCAGAGGCACCCCAGACTTTTTCAAAGACTTTGTTGTAGGTAGCTCTGGAAGATATTTTGTCACGCAGACGAAGCACAAGGTCCATCTTTGAACCTCTGTTGTCAATACCACATTGCTTGCACAGCTTCTTGATCTCAGGTAGCTTTCAAAAAACAGAAAATGTGTATTAATGTGTTAAGTAACCTGCTCAAACACGAACACAATTCTGTATGTGAACATACCTTTAGATTGAGAACCTCGTCCGCAAGCCGCTCTTCTGTGAGATACTGTTCTACATCACTGCTCCAGTCAGGCACATGGATTTTTTCAGTCTCTGTGTTTAACAAAATGTCAGATTGTCTTGTCTGTGGACCAA
Source organism: Garcialebias charrua (assembly GCA_038048925.1). Classification (NCBI taxonomy): domain Eukaryota; kingdom Metazoa; phylum Chordata; class Actinopteri; order Cyprinodontiformes; family Rivulidae; genus Garcialebias; species Garcialebias charrua. The sequence continues at coordinate 7,790 of JBBPBX010080660.1, read as the reverse complement.
TCCAGGGGGACCAGTTGTGGTATGTAGGTTTTACAACAAAAGGATTCTTGCAGCCAGCTGAAACAATGAAGACACACAAAAGTTTCTTTAAGGCATTTCTTCCACATTGCTGGACACACTGGAGACTTAATTGTTTGTTGTACAGAATGTTTACAAAGCTTAACCTTAAATAGGCACATACTTACGTGGATAAAACCCACGACTAATAACTTCCATGGTGAGAGAGTCCCAAAAGGATTTAGCGTTCACTTCTCCATTGTAGTTTTTAGGTGGGTTTGGTATTTCACTAACTTCAGAAATGTAACAAATAAAGTATTAGATATTTTTGTAAATTTTCATTTCAGATGACTTGAACATTTTCTATAACAGTATAAGCATCACTACAGATCTGAAAGCTAAATACTTACCAGGCATGCTGAAAACACCTTTCTTATGGAGGTCCATGACTACTACTGCTGGATGATAACCACATGTAACACATGCGTAAAGGTAGTCATGATCAGTCAGACCCTCAAATGATAGATATGCGTGCAGGACCCGCTCCTTGTTAGGAAAGCTCTCCCGTTCGGTGTATTCTATCATTTCAATGATACGGCTTACAGCAGTGTGAGTCTACAGAAATAATAGGAGCAAAATTGCACAATCACAGTTAGACATTAAAAAACACCAAACATGAAAAATTCTAAACTTTGCATTTGTTATAATTTTATAAACATGAACTTTAAATTTTACACAACAAATTAAAAACAAGAACTAACCTGCAGTGCATTTCTCAGTGAAAGGCACAAATGTACTGACAGTAGCATATGATCATCAAAATTGTGGATGCCATCTTGCCAGTCTTGATATCGATACACCATGTTACAGTTAGGACAGGTCTTCCTGTATGTTGATATGCCTAAAAGGGAATACAAATAAATAATAATCTAATAAACACCTAAAGTTGATACAATGCAAGTCACAATTATTAATTTTACTTGTAATCACACCATAACTTCCAAACCTGTAACTACACCAGATGAAGTCAATATCTTTGCTGTTGCAGATACCAGCTGTGGATCACTTAGAGTGGTGTGTTGTTCACATTCTGTGCATTCCGTCTCAGATGGAATGAGATGTGTGGGGAACCCATTGAGAGACTTGGCATCTCTGCTGCTGATGATAAGTGTTTCAGGAAGATCAGCGGGTATTTTCTTGTGTGACATCAAATACTTGATCATCCTCTCAGTTGCTGGATCAGTGATTGATGCACTTTCCTCATCACAGTTCAAAGGAGCAGCACCACACATAACATCCTCCTCTGGACTTTTTGCAGTTTTAAACATGTCTGGCATTTTCTCAAACAGATGCCATTTTGCTGTAGCCTTGTGTGTACAGGACTTCTTCCCATCTGTGCAGGGACAATGCCAGGTGTTTTTCTTGTTGTCATGGGTAACGATCACCCTACCAAGTCTACTAAAAAATGACGTTTTAGGTTCAAAAACAGAGACGTGAAATGTAGTTTCTGTTCCACAGACACTAAGAAGAACTGACAATGGTGTACTGTTTGCAATGGCTTCCTGTTGTTTCTTTAAAAGGTCTTCCTTTCGCTGCGTGCTGAACCACAAGTTCTCAACCAGTATATCAAGAGTAGATTCAGACAGATATTCTTCAAAGTCTGTGGCACGGGGGCAAAAATATAGTGACTGGATATGTTCACACTCAAAAGGCAGAATCCCACTCCGCTGGGCGAACTGAGCATTAACAGTACACTTGTCAAGCTCACATTCTGATCTGTGAAATTGTGACCAGGTATTTTTTATAACATGAATAGGGTTTGATGGACCGTAAAATGATTTCTCAACAGCAAAGACACCTTTTTTGGGATCCACACATTGACTCCTTAAATGATGATTCTGTGAAATCTGCACCAAATTATTCTGGTGCTTCCTTTTTAAATGAACTCGAAGATTTCTTTTTTTCAAGGGCAAGCTGCACATTTCACATGTAATAATGTCTTTTGACTTTAAGTGTGCCTTTGAAAATGGAACAGGTAGCGGTGCAGTTGTGGCCGCCTGGATGTTGGTTGAAGCTGGCTGAACAGGTAGCTGTGCTGTTGCACAGCTGGACAGGGATCTTAAAGTCATCGTGTGGTTTACTAAATGATTTACAAACCGCTCCCGTTTCTCATGTGTTGACAAACAGTATGGGCAATGAAAGTGAGATGGGCCGTGACAAGGTAAACCACATCTGAAGATGTAGAATTCTGCAAACCAAATCAAATCAATAACGTTAACAATAGTAAATACATAATTTGTACACATATTTATGCCAGAAACAGTCAGAGGTGTCAAGTAACCAAGTACAAATACTTTGTTACTTTACTTGAGTAGAAATTTTGGGTATTTCTACTTAAGTGGAGTAATTATTTTTCAGCCTACTTTTTACTTCTACTCCTTACATTTTAATTCAATTATGTGTACTTCCTACTTACTCCTTACTTTTTAAAAATGAAAAAAGTATTTTATTTCGATTTAACTTTGGTGGTTTAGAATTCACATTAGTTAGGACTGCATACAACTATTCAAATAAACACCATCAAAATTAGAAAATTGACAACTCTTTCACAAACATTAGTATTAATCAAATTGTGTTTTACAAACCTTTATGTTGAACCATAGCAGTATTAGCAATATGGTTCACCACCTTGTACGACTCCTTAGCACAGTAGGAGCAAAGAGGACATCTATAGGTGTCATCTTTGCTATAAGGTTTTAACATCTCCCCTTTTTGAATGTTACATACAGATACATGGATCTGCTGAAAGAAAACAAAGAATGAACTTTAAAAGTTATAAAATGGTATCTATTTTTAGGCACTATTCATTCAACCTTTATTTAGTCAGGTAAATCTATGATCTATGATCGTGATTTCGCTATGCAGCACGCTACATATGCTAACATCAATCTTAGCTTAAAGGAATTACGATTTTTACTAGTTCACATAAATATATTTATTTGCTACATAACAAAAATGCTTATAAAAAGTATCATTACCGTCTGCTGGAGTAACCCCTCGCTGTTTGCTGCAGCGAGGTGTACTTGGTCTGCTGACTTTGCCAAGTTTCCATTGTGAATCATTCCGCAAAACTTGAAATATTTTCATTCACGTGTCCCTTCTTCAACCTTCTACTTGGAAACACCGCTGACCCGCTTCTTTAAGGAATTTGTAAGTGATCATTGAAACAGCGCCCCCTTTATTTCCGGAGTGCAATGGCGCTACTTCCATATATGGTATGGCTCGTCCGTCGGACACGACCCCGCCCCTTACTGCATGCTGCAGCGAGGGGTTACTCGTTTTTTGCCGTTCTGTGTTTTGTCAGTTTCCCTGATCCTCTGTTTGTCTCTATAGGGTTTGTGTTTCTTTAGTGTCCAGCCCCATCTTGTGTCATGTTTATGTCCTACGTCTTTAGTCTCTGTCTCCTGGCATCTGTGATCACTCACACGTGCCTTCATTTTGTCTGATTGGTGTTTTCCCTCTAAGTCTGTGTCTCTGTTAGTCTTTTGTCCTATCATTGTCTACTGTTCACCGTTGATGACCTGTCTGTTCTGTGAGTACCATCAGTCCATCCTTGTTTTTTTCTGCCCTGTCAGCTCTTTTGTTTTGTTAATCTTTTATTTTTATATCCCGTGTCCTCGCCTGCTTGCCTGCACAACTGGGTTCACCAGCACACAAACGTGACAAACCATTAAAAGTGGAGGTTTTACTAGCAAACTAAATGTGACTGCATCCAGAATGATTTTTGCTTTGGGGAATATGTAAAGTAAGAGTTCATAAAAAGCAGTTTTGTTTATAGAATGTTTATTAGTTTCATCATTTTTTTATGTAAATGAATAAGAAAAGCCCCTTTTATAGATGCTCTGAAACAGAACCAAGTTCACTGTCTAGTTTTTTCTGGGTGGGTATTTTTTCTAGACTATCCATAGCCTAGTTTATTCATTTATACTAAAACGAGCACTACCATATCACTTTTATTTATAAAGCACTGAAAAACAGCAACAAGGCCACCCAAGTGCCGTACAGTACGTACAACAAAAACAAACAAGTAAAGGACACATGATAAAATACTTAGATTCACGGAGGTAAAGATAAGAACTACATGACTATCATTACAGTACAGTATATAGAGAAGTTAAAACCAACTCACACAATGTCAAAAGCCAGGGAATAAAAATGAGTTTTTAAACTAGACAAAAACGGTGAGAGAGTGAGCCTGCCTGACGTGCAGTGGTAACTTGTTCCACAGTCTTGGACCTGCAACAGAGAAGGCCCTGTTACATTGGCACTTAAAACAAGTGCTTGGAACATGCTGGTGAAGATTCTCAGTCGTCCAGGACATGATAAAATCAGAAAAAGCGCTCAATACAAAAACAACTGAGTGCTTGGAACCAATAAAAGCATCTGGTCTGCTGACCTCAGAGCGCGCTGTGGGACATATGGCTGCAGTAGATCAGCGATATAGGAATGACATTTAGTTTATATATGATTAACATAGGGCTGCTGTTGTTGCATTGTATTGTTTTGCATTATTAATTACTAGCGTATATCTTAGATCTTTTAGCGCATTGTTTGGCGTTCGTTTAGTGTATTTTTTAGTTTATATCTTAGATTCTTGTCTACTGTTTCTTTTTTATGCCTAATGTTTTTGCTATTGGATGTAACTGGGACCCTGTGTACACAACTTCGTTCCACCTCATGTACCACGTGTAGTGAAAACGACAAACCTACTTGAACTTGAACATTAAAACAATTCATTTTATGTATAATGATTGCGTTTCATATTTTTATTCATTTTAAATTTTAAATTTTAGAAATATTTTCTATGTAAACTATAGTAGCGTTTATTTCCTGTATAAATACTTCTACAAAAGAGTACTTTAAAGACTTTTTAACTCACACAATATGGCTGCTTTATTGGTTTATTTTACAAGGACAGTGTTAATAATAATAATAATGAATTCAATTTATAATGCACTTTTCATTAATAAAAATCTCAAAGTGCTAGTGTTCATTAATCAGTGTTCATTAATTTGAAGCTCTCGGCCCTGACCTCCCTAAATGGTTTTAAAAATCTTTTGGAAACCTGGCAAAAACCATTGCAGATATGTTCCTGTTTTTGATTTTGTACATCTACCTTGTGGTGTTTTGCTAGTTTTGATACTTTGCATTTCACTTTCTATTTCTCTCCTACGTTTTTTTTTCTTTCTGTTGTTTGTTGTTTAAGGAAATTCTACCATTGCTGTTCATCATTCTTTAGATTGTGGCAGGTCGCTTTTGTAAATGAGCCCTTGAGGCTCAATGAGATTTACCTGACTAAATAAAGGTTGAATGAATTAATCAATATCAGATCAATGTAAATTATAATGAGCCATAAGGCTCTAAAACCATAACACATCAGATACATTTTACATAAACTTTAAATGAAAGTTTAGAATCACAGCAACACCAAAGTATGACATAAATTTACTTTCAACTTTTAGTCTCTCCACTAATATAAAACATCTGTTTTTACACTGGAACTATATGACAGGGGAAAAAAAAAAAAAACACTGACATCTGAGTTTTAAATGTGCGGTAACATAAACCATGATGACTGTCAGTTCTTCAGCAGTTCGGGTCAAATTGTTACCATATCTATAAATGACAGTATCATCTGCATACAATTAGAGCAAACAGAAGGAAGGCCATAGATACCGGTATTTAGAATAGTAATGGTACAGGGATAGATATTGTTGATGCGTTGGTTTTATTACTCTTCTGCAATAACTTTATGCATTTTCTCAGTTTTCCAAGCTTGTATAGCTCTTTGTTTCACACTCTGCAACACCTGTGATTTTACCCATTTTGATTATGTCATTTTTGTTCCTCAGGCTAGCTATTCATGGCATCATCAGCCTGCCCCTCATCTTCTTCATCATTGTGAGGAAAAATCCTTTTACGTTCACACTTGGAATGGCCCAGGCTCTGGTGACGGCGCTTATGATCTCCTCCAGGTCAGAAATGTTTTTTTTACTTGATCTCAGAACACAAGCCTCTTTACTCTAAGACCACTGTGAAGTTTATCAGCTGTGGCTGTGATGATGTGTTTCAGCTCAGCCACCCTGCCTGTCACCTTCAGATGTGCTGAGGAGAACAATGGCATTGACAAGAGGATCACTCGCTTTGTGCTCCCAGTGGGTGCCACCATCAACATGGATGGCACGGCACTCTATGAGGCAGTGGCTGCCATCTTCATTGCTCAGCTCAATGACTATGCTTTGGATGTGGGCCAGATTGTTACCATCAGGTATCACTGGGTTTAAAGTACAATACAGTACAAGCATAAAAATAAACAGAAGAAAGACAGGGCACTGGGGCACCAGGTGTCAAATAATTGTAAATCTTTCAAGCGAGTGCTTGCTGTGACAGCACATGCAGAAGGGAACAGACAAAAAAATCTTAATTGTGATATCTATGACAGTGTTTGAAAGTCTGAAAAAGTTATTTCAAAGTTTGATATATATGATAAATGTCTTGTAGTAAGATTTTGTGCCTGTGACAATGAAAACTAGAGGGTTTCTTGATGTGGCATGAAAACATTTTCTCGGTTTTCACTCTCCTAATAACCTTGATGTTTGCAAATGACAGAGTTCTAGTGAGAGAAAGGAGCAGGTGAAAAAGAACCTAAAAAGGTGGAGGTATGCTTTGAAGAAAAGAAGAATGGAAGCCATTAGATGCAAGACAGAAGCCATGTGTGTGAATAAGATGGAGACTGGTGGAACGACGAAGCTGCAAGGTGTAGAGGTCCTGAAGATGGACAAGAGGGGAAGAAGAGAAAGGAGAATGTGTGGAGTGGAGACAAGTGTCAGATTTGTGGCGCATAGACAACTGCAAGAGTAAAAGAGAAGGTTTTCCAGATTGTACTGAGACCTTCTATAATGTTTGGATGTGGCTCTAATGAAAAGACAGGAGGCAAAGATGAAGATGTGAATATTTTTATTGTGTAAGACAAAAATGGACGTGATTAGAAATGTGTAGACCAGGACAGCTCAGGTTGAGTGGTCGGAACATGTTCAAAAGAGGACCAGTAGACAAACTGGACAAAGGATGTTGCAAAAAGGATGACCACAGAGAAGATTCATTGATATAGGACAGAGGAGGGTGCTGGGATAGTCAGATGAAGGCAGCTGATCAAATGTGACAACAATCCCTAAAAGAAGCAGCCAGAAGAAACGTATCTTTATTCCTATGTCTAAGAAAAGGTTTAGAGATGTTCTGATGCATGCTCAACAATCCACGTAGAAAAATCTAAAAAAGTTAAATCTGGTCCTCTGGACATTCAAAAAAACAAAACAAAACAAAAAAATTTGTAGAAACATTTCGTCTTTCCTCCGAAAACGTTTCTACAATTTTTTTTTTTTTGTTTTGTTTTGTTGAATGTCCAGAGGACCAGATTGAACTTTTTTTAGGTTTAGAGATGTTATTTGTTCCCTGAGAGCCCTTCTGCATGGCTTTGTTTTCTCAGTTAAAGTGTTGCCTTCTTTAGCGAACAAGATGTTTTCAAACTTACTGCTGAATAAATGGTGATGAGAGAGTGTTTATTTGGCCTTAAAAATAAAACCAGCATGCTGTATTTAAAAGGTACATGGTATTTCTTTTGAAATCTTCTGAAATGATAAGGTCCCATCGTTAGAAACACATTTTAACTGCTGAAACTCTCAGTTTTGATGGAAACTTGGCCAACAGCCACGAGGGCTGTGGCAGTGTGTTGG
>JBBPBX010080659.1:5612-16118 GCA_038048925.1 Garcialebias charrua | reverse complement strand
CGGTGCAAAACGACCAAATACAGGAACCCCGTCGCTGAAGCTGATGGTGAACGTGTGCGGACACACGCTGTGAGTCTTTTCACTTATTTGTCTAAAACACGAAGAAAAACGCTGCTAAATTCCACTGTTTCGGATTTAAACCACACAACAAGCCACTAAACATCACAAGACAACTTAAAAGCAGCACTGACGTGTGATTTTATGAACAATCTCACTATTGTAAAGCTTTTTTTGTTACTGAAGTATAAATGTTTTTTCTACTTCAAAAGTCTATTCAATCAATCAACTTTATTTGTAAAGCACATTTCAAAAACCATAAGGTTAACCAAAGTGCTGTACAACAACATAAAAGACAAGTCAATTAAAACGATAAAAAACATAAAAAACATTGTAAATATTGTAGCCCATTTAATAAAGCAACTGAAGCACACACAGATCAAATATTAACATTTAAATAGGACTAAAGCAACACTAACTTGGAACAAAACCAGCAAAACAAAAGATGTCTGTAGTGTGGGGTCATTTCTGGTCAACCACTGTAAAGCTCAGTAATCTTTGGCTAAATTAATCTTGTAAATAAAATTTTTTGTTGAGTAAAGTTCCCTTTACTTGTTGTGTATAAATGTTAAGACCAGGCAAAAGTTCAAATTTTACACTTTGAATTAATTATTTGTGTTTCTGTTCAAATCCATCCATCCATTATCTTTTACCCGCTAGTTCCTTTTCGGGTCGGGCGGGTCACTTGTGCCCATATCCAGCCATCACCGTGAGAGAGACGGGGGACACCCTGGACAGGTGTCCAGTCCATCACAGGGACAGAGACAAACAACCATTCACTCTCTCACTCACACCTATAGGGACAATTGAGTTACCAATCAGTCTAACATGCATGTTTTTGGTCTGTGGGAGGAAACTGGAGACCTGGAGAAAACGCACGCGTGCATGGAGAGAACATGCAAACTACACCCAGAAAGGCCTCCAGACTGGGATTTAAACCAGGGCAACCTGCTTGCTGAGAGGCAGCAGCTGTACCATCTGCACCACCGTGCTGCCCCTGTTCAAATCCATCAGGGTTTAAAAACAGGGTGCTGCAGTCAGATTTTATTTTAAAACTGACATTGACAAGTAGAGATGGATTATGCGGATGAATAATTTTAATTGGCAATGCTGGACACGTTAAAAAATGTGCAATCTGCAGGGAAACTAAGAAAACGAAAACACAATTGTGGACTACAACCAGCTTTCTTCAAGTCCACAATTTATTTATTTTTGAATAGAGAACGTTTTTTATTTATTATTTTAAAGTGTACAAACCAGATTCCAAAAAAGTTGGGACACTAAACAAATTGTGAATAAAAACTGAATGCAATGATGTGAAGGTGCCAACATCTAATATTTTATTCAGAATAGAACACAAATCACAGATCAAAAGTTTAAACTGAGAGAATGTATCATTTTAAGGGAAAAATATGTTGTTTCAAAATTTCATGGCGTCAACAAATCCCAAAAAAGTTGGGACAAGTCCATTTTTACCACTGTGTGGCATCCCCCCTTCTTCTTACAACACTCAACAGACGTCTGGGGACAGAGGAGACCAGTTTCTCAAGTTTAGAAATAGGAATGCTCTCCCATTCATGTCTAATACAGGCCTCTAACTGTTCAATCGTCTTGGGCCTTCTTTGTCGCACCTTCCTCTTTATGATGCGCCAAATGTTCTCTATAGGTGAAAGATCTGGACTGCAGGCTGGACATTTCAGTACCCGGATCCTTCTCCTACGTAGCCATGATGTTGTGATTGCTGCAGAATGTGGTCTGGCATTATCTTGTTGAAAAATGCAGGGTCTTCCCTGAAAGAGATGACGTCTAGATGGGAGCATATGTTGTTCTAGAACCTGAACATAGTTCTCTGCATTAATGGTGCCTTTCCAGACATGCAAGCTGCCCATGCCACAAGCGCTCATGCAACCCCATACCATCAGTGATGCAGGCTTCTGAACGGAGCGTTGATAACAACTTGGGCTATCCTTGTCCTCTCTGGTCCGGATGACATGGCGTCCCAGTGTTCCATAAAGAACTTCAAATCGTGACTCATCTGACACAGAACAGTCTTCCATTTTGCCACACTCCATTTTAAATGACCCCTGGCCCAGTGCAAACGTCTGAGCTTGTGGAGCTTGCTTAGAAATGGCTTCCTCTTTGCACTGTAGAGTTTCAGCTGGCAACGGCGGATGGCACGGTGGATTGTGTTCACTGACAATGCTTTCTGGAAGTATTCCTGAGCCCATTCTGTTATTTCCTTGACAGTGGCATTCCTGTTTGAGGTGCAGTGACGTTTAAGGGCCCGGAGATCACGAGCATCCAGTAGAGTTTTACGGCCTTGACCCTTACGCACAGCGATTGTTCCAGATTCTCTGAATCTTTTGATGATGTTATGCACGGTTGATGATGATAACTTAAAAGTCTTTGCTATTTTACGCTGGGTAACACCATTCTGGTATTGCTGCACTATCTTTCTGCGCAACAATGGTGGAATTGGTGATCCTCTTACCATCTTGGCTTCTGAGAGACACTGACACTCTGAGAAGCTCTTTTTATACCCAATCATGTTGTCAATTGACCTAATTAGTGTTAATTGGTCTTCCAGCTGTTTGTTATATGCTCAATTTCCTTTTTCCAGCCACTTATTGCTACTTGTCCCAACTTTTTTGGGATTTGTTGACACTGAAATTTTGAATCAACATATTTTTCCTTTAAAATGTTACATTTACTCAGATTAAACTTTTGATCTGTCATCTATGTTCTATTACGAATAAAATATTGACATTTGCCATCTCCACATCATTGCATTCAGTTTTTATTCACAATTTGTTTAGTGTCCCAACTTTTTTGGAATCCGGTTTGTACATGTTTTCTTATGGTTGTTAAATATATTTTAATTTATTTTAAGCAATTGTAATATTTAGGTAAATTAAAAATGAATTTAGATCAAAAATACAAAACTTTGGGCAATCTCTGTCTGCTCTGATTTCTTAAGATGGTATCGGTCATAGAAAACATATTGGTCAACATCTAGTGCAAGCTCTGTATGTTTGTAATGTTTTATATCTATTTTTTATATATTGCATGCAAATTATTTGCAAATCATAATCTTCCTTAAAAGTGCAAATAGATTCAAATATTTACTTTATGTTCATTCATGGTAAAATTTGACTAATATACACCTCTTGGCACCAATTTGAGTTATCGTCTGTCATAAACCTTGTTCTAACTGATCACATGCCAGATGATTTCAGCTTGTAAATCAAACCGACACGTTGAAACCTGTTACCCCCAGAGTCTCTTGTGATAACACCTGAAGTGTTTAGTGACACAATCACAACATACTGTTTTTTTAATGTACACATGTGTGACTAATGAAAGAAAAATTTAAGATGACCTGGTTTAATATGTTGTTTTGATGCCATAAACTGCTGACAACAGTTTCATTGCTCTGGTTCTATAAGTTTCTGAAACTATAGTGGAGAGATTTAACATCATTGGAAGTACAGTACCCTGTACTGCACTGCCATTGGATCATCTTGCTATGGAGGTCACACGTTTCTGATTGTTAGATTATTAAACATTTAAACAATTAAATATGATTAAACATCCTTACTTAGCTTGATCGAATCATAGCGATTTTTACTGTTAGTCTAATGGTGTTCATGATTTGGCTTGATGTCAACACCTAAATGGGAATAAACATGAAGCTTTTGTGAAACTCCATTTCTGTCACAATTGCCACTAGTGTCATAATCGCTTTACTACAGAATATTTTGGATCGTCTTGGTAAAACTTGTTTGTTGTGCATTTTTCCAAAATTTATTAATGTCAGCTCTTCAAAAACCTGAAAATAAATAAATAAATAGATCAACTGTCCTCCAGTGACAGTGGTGGCCTGATGAACTTGACTTTTTGTAACAGTGTCCGTTTATTGACCGAACCACGAGTAAGTGGTCGTGCTTTGTCATCAGGTCAGCAGGCTCATACCTCGCTGCCTCCGTCTGGATACACACACAGAAAATTAAACTGATTCTGCAGTGAAGCAATTTGGAGTGACGTCCTAGCTCAGGTCACCTTGGATTTGTTCAGCGCAACAGTAAATTTATGCAGCGCATGGAAACTGCTGTTCTCTCGAACTCATATTGTGCTTTTTTTCTTTGCATCTTCTTTTATTTAATAATTTAAGTCTGTACTGCAATTTGAGATGATGCTTTAATGCCACAGGTATTAATTTTATGTTTGGTACAGTCAAGAATTATAAATAAATGTAAGGGGAAAAATCTAAAAAAAAAAAAATTAAAAAAATACCAAAACACACCATTGTTATTCATTGTTATTAGAGAGCAATGGATCCTTAGAACATGTGAAAATCCTGAATCAGAAATAAACTGCACAGTGTTGTTTAGTTTGCGTTTCTTATCCTTTTTGATCTGGTGGCAGTATGATCAGCAAAAATCACAAAAAATGTAAGTTTCCTAATTTCATTGATCAGGCAAAATGTAAATTGATCACTGTCATCAATTAACTTCATTGTCATCGGGTTGCTTTTCTTTGAGAATATATGTAAGGTGTGTGCTTTATTTTAAACTGCATTTGAATTTGTGAGCTGATGATCTGTTGGCGGTGTGTTGCTTTACCAAACTTCTATCTACAACAGCCCTTTTTTTGGATTACTGTCGCCGAGGGCAATTAATGGACATTATTTATTACCTTTGCAGGGTGACACCAAAAATATGCAGTTTGGTGTTTGATGTAGGTCACTGTCAGTCAAAGCAACTGTAGCTCAGGCAACAATCATAGTGGGATTTTGTGAAGCATTTGTGATGCTGCAGATGTTGTAGGTCTCAGGGCAGCACTGAGCATCATTGTAGGTTTAGATTTTTATCACCCGTTGATAAAGGTGTGTGTGTGTGTGTTAGTTTGTCTTTTGAGTTGGCAAATCATCTTGTGAACCACTGAACTGATTTTAATGAAATTCACAGAAAGTAGTCATTGACTATACATCTACAACTCTTTCACATTTGGAAGACGGCCACCACAGCTAACTACCCTTTGTCAACACAAAAATGAATACAATACTGATACAGAGGTAAAATTTGGTATGGTAGTAGCTAAGAGTCATCCTCAGCACATAGGCCGAGCACTACCACATGTCAATACTGCATAAGATTCCTCATTACGTCATTTACAAGAGTGAGCTAAAACAGCTGCAACTCCAAAAACTCACATTATAAAGATGGTTGGCATGAACGGTGGTGGGCAATATCATTTCCTTTAAGGTATTTCATTTATAGAAGTCTATCAGGACTCAGTTTTAGGCCATTAGCTGGATCACCTTCTTCTCTACAGTCCAGTTGTCTTCTTGCGCTTTCTTGCAAGGGACAAGGCAAAGACACAAGCTGTGTCCCTAAGGTGTGTTATGTTGGTGGTGGAGTCTCTTTGCTGAGCCAGGACCCTGTTTACCTTCCTTTTAGCACCCCCCTCCCATGACCTGCTGACAGCTGCAGATGGAGAGATAGAAGCCTGGAGCTCTGCGTGGGACAGGTGAGAAAGGGAGGAGTCAGAAGCACTCAGTCAGCAACAACAGCCTTGGGACACAGATTGCAAGCTGTTAGTGGTCTAAACGTCCTGTCTGTATGCAAAGTAAATCAGCTTCGCCTTGGCAAGAAGCTGATGTGCCTGTCTTTGATTACAAACCCTACAAGCACTCAAACTAAAGGCTGCCACATTTCAAAAGATAAAAAAAATTGACCCTTAAAGTCTCCTCCCTCCATTTTAAATGGTCACCTCTTGGCTCTAGAGCTACACAGGATTTGCCCTTTGGAGAGTTTGGCTGTGTGGTCTATTTATGGGGCAGAGGGCAAGCTACGCCCCACTCCTTGCCCCGTGCTGATGAATGGCCTCTTTGTGGGCCTGTGGAAACAAGCCGAATCCCTCCATCTACCTCCATATGGCAAGGCCTATAGAGCTCTGGTAGCCTGAGGCCACAGCGAACATCTGCCTCTTCCAGGGTGCACTTGAGCAGGCGCTCTTCACACTCGAGGCACCAACTGGACAGCACACATGTTTCTGCCATTCAGCTTTCATTTTCAATATCGCTGCTTCATTACAGCCAAGCTAAACTGACATACGATAGTGCTTGATGCCATTGTTGTATAAGTGCAAACGCTAAGCGTCAGAAATGGCAGGTTGGGCTTGTTTGACCCCTATTTGAAGCGTTAAGTATAAACACACAAATCCCTTGTCTCTGCAGTTTCTTCTTTAGCTGTTTTTTTAGTGTCTTGCTGATGATGTCAAATGATTTACAGTCTGACTTGTTCTGTTTCTGGAAAACTTTTGATTTTTGAGTCACTTCTGGAACGATGTGAGTCAGCTTTGCCGTCAGTGCCGTTTACTGATAAATCTGCCTTTTCCCCAACAACTTTGCTCTGTTTTATTGTGAATAAGTGTCCGTGTTCAAAACCACATACTGTAGTGCCATTAGAAAACCAGATGTCCATTTTTTGTGAGGGTGATCATGAGTTTGAAGGTGGATTCCTGTGGAAATAAATCTCCACAGAGACTTAATTAAAAGAGTACACTGCATAAACGTTTATCCAGGCTCTCCTCTCCATCAGGGGAGACAAAGGGACATTCCCCATTGTCTGTGGTGTCCACTCTTCACTGGAGTGTGACTGATGAGTGTGTCTACCTGCATAAAGGTGTGATTCATGGTTAGACTGAGGACTGTGCCCTCAGGTAGGAACACTGACTGGTAGAGTTTGTTGTGATGGAAGCAAATATTCTGGTTTAAATCTGGGTTTGACCTGATGTAATCCCCCCCAAATTGTTTTAAATTGCACTGAGTTAGAGATTAAAAATTCATATGAGAACGTAAAGGCTAGATGAAAAACCATCATAGACTTTGCTACCCTGCTTTTATTTACCGTGTTGGAAATTTATGAAACAAGGTTACGAGGACAAATATTTTTAGGGATGCACAATATTATCAGCATGGTATCTGGTATCGGACGATTTTAGCATTAAAAGTTAAATATTGGACATTGGCTATTCCATTAAAATAACTCACCGATATTTTTGTATGACAACCCAGTGACAAGGATGCCTGCAGTGCCAGCACAACGTGATGACATCACGTGCGCCTACCTGATCTGATCATGGCGGAGAGGAAGAAGCCAAAAATGTTGGCGTGTGGAAGTTTGTTTGTTTATTTATTTACCTGTATTTATTTATTTAGAGAATATTGGATTCTGAAGATTTTTGGACTACGTTGAGCCTCGCTACATCGTCCCCATTCAGAGATATTTTTACGACGTAAACTTACCCGAGTTACAAGCCGTCATTTCCGACGTTATTGAGAAGTTAATAGCCGATGGCACTTGGGTGAGTTTTACCACAGACATTTGAACGTCGTATTAGCCCCGTTAGCATGATCAGTCTTACGGCACAATGGATAGACAAAAACTTTGAACTTGAAAAGGCTGTCCTTCATGCACAAGAGTGCAGAGGATCCCACACTGCAGCTAGGAACCTGGAACAAGCTCCACAAGTGAGACAGCATTGCAGGTGACTAATGCTAATAAATAACATTTAACACTTTTTGTTTAATATAAGTTAAAGTGCTATGCATATCATTCATTCATTCATTCAACCTTTATTTATACAGGCTAGCCTCATTGAGTCACGGGGACTCATTTACAAGAGGGACCTGTCTCACTCACACCAAACAACCATCCACTCTCACACTCACACCTAGGGTCATATTGACACTTGGCAGCACAATGGCTTTAGTGGTTAGCACTGTTGCTTCAAAGTAAGAGAGTCCTTTTTGTTGTTTTATCATTGATTTTACTTGATTTTATCACTTGTTTTTATTTGGTCTTTGATTTTAGTTGCACTTTGTAGCACTTTGAGATTTTTGAAAAGTGTGTTATAAATTAAATTCATTATTATTATTATTATTAGTCCTGTGTTCATTGCCCAGGCTGGACATGGGGTCTTTCTGTGTGGAGTTTTGCTGCGTTCCAGTTGCCTCGGAGGTCGAAATTACCAACCTGGAATGACGTCACTGCCGAGTTAAATGCGTTCCAGTTAGCTTGTCGGCACGATGACGAAAACAAGATGGACGCCCGCTACGAAGCTGTTGTTGTTCTTGCTTTGTTGGATTATAAAAAGGTTTCCAGACCAGCAGCGAAGTTTAAAAGCAATTCTGAGGCTCTTGAAATGTTAACCAGGTATGTTGTTTTAACCAGTAGTTTTTATTTATTTATAAATAAGCTTATTTTTGTTAATTATGGTCTTGAGGCTCTTACATCTACTTTATAGTTTTAATTCGATCTCTTTTAGGATTATAGCAGCAGTACAGAAGTTATCATTAGATAAATAAAGTCAGAAAGTGCTGAACATTGTTTTTCTTTTCTTTTTACTACCTCAAACCATTAGCAGACGTTTTTACGGTTTATTGTTAAAATTGTTATTAAACTTCAATCAATCAAAACTTTATTTCAGACTCATATGGTCCATAGTAACAAAACAATTTAATTTCTTTGTATTTTAGGATGCTGCTGATACACACAAACCTACGGACACATGGAATAATCATGAAGACTATGGGAGGTGATGCTGAACATGGATGACAACAAGTTTGTGCGTCATTTCAGAGTCAACAAGACCCAGTTCACATCTGTAATGATGCAGCTGCAGGAGGAAGGAGCACTGTCAAGGTGCAGCACCAGTCCCTGTAGAAAAGAAGGTCCTGATGTTCCTGTGGTACATGGCCAACCAGAACAGCTTCAGGGAGATGTCTGACAAATTTGGTCTCGCAGTCCTCAGCACACAGGATCATCATGGAAGTACTGAAGGCCATTTTGCACAATGGGACACACCTTCATCCCCTGGCCTAACGAATTGATGTTGTGGTGATGATTGTCATCATGGCAGCCTGCCTTCTGCATAACCTCTGCATTGGGGCTTCACCAGTGTGTCAGGATCACCCAAACGGCTGTCCAAGGCAGGATGAAAATGACTAAATTACTCGTTACTGTGATGTGTGGATGCTGTACTTGTATTAGCTTGTCATAACTTGTCAAAAAATGTTCTAGTGTTGTTATAGTGCTGTTTTGATTAAATGTGTTTATCTGACATGCCACTCTCTCGCTGTCATTTATATCTGTGTGGATAAACCACGCCAAAAACATAAGCTGGTATAGGTAAACACATTTTACAGCTTCAAAAACCAGCTGCAAAACTTAGTTTCCCACAACAATAACACCTGCTTAAAAGTCAGTGCTTAAATAAAGCATTTCTATGTAGTAATTTTAAAACTCTGCCCGATGAGAACATGAGAGCACTAGTTTCTCTGCAAGTACATCGGTTTCCAAAAATATTGATGAAAAACTATGCAGTGCATCATGACAAATTGTCGTGTTTGAATACCAGAGGTGTTCCTCTTTTACACTGAATTTACTTTCATTCTAAGTAGTTTCTTTTCATTACCTGCTTTCCTTTATTCTACTGAAAAACCACACTTATTGTGAAGTAAGACAAGAATTTGTGCATTTGTTATTTCAAATTGTTTTTAATAACGTATGACACATGGGCTCAGGAATACTTCAGAAAACCACTGTCAGTAACTACAGTTCGTCGCTACATCTGTAAGTGCAAGTTAAAGCTCTACTATGCAAAGCAAAAGCCATTCATCAACAAGATCCAGAAACGCCGCCGGCTTTGCTGGGCCCGAGCTCATCTGAGATGGACTGATGCAAAGTGGAAAAGTGTTCTGTGGTCTGATGAGTCCACATTTCAAATTGTCTTTGGAAACTGTGGACGTCGTGTCTTACGGACCAAAGAGGAAAAGAACCATCAGGACTGTTATAGGCGCAAAGTTCAAAAGCCAGCATCTGTGATGGTATGGGGGTGCATTAGTGCCCAAGGCATGGGTAACTTACACATCTGTGAAGGCACCATTAATGCTGAAAGGTACATACAGGTTTTGGAGCAACATATGCTGCCATCCAAGCGACGTCTTTTTCATGGACGCCCCAGCTTATTTCAGCAAGACAATGCCAAGCCACATTCTGCACGTGTTACAACAGCGTGGCTTCGTAGCAAAAGAGTGCGGGTCCTCCCCTGGCCTGCCTGCAGTCCAGACCTGTCCCCCATTGAAAATGTGTGGCGCATTATGAAACGTAAAATACGACAACGGAGACCCCGGACTGTTGAACAACTTAAGCTGTACATCAAGCAAGAATGGGGAAGAATTCCACCTGAAAAGCTTCAAAAATTGGTCTCCTCAGTTCCCAAACGTTTACTGAGTGTTGTTAAAAGGAAAGGCGATGTAACACAGTGGTAAATATGTCCCTGTGCCAACTTTTTTGCAATGTGTTGCTGCCATTGAATTCTAAGTTAATGGTTATTTGCAAAACAAAATAAAGTTTCTCCGTTCGAACATTAAATATATTGTCT
>JBBPBX010080658.1:0-16119 GCA_038048925.1 Garcialebias charrua | reverse complement strand
ACAAAATTAACAAAAATGTGACAAAATATATTCAGAGTAAAATATTAAAAAATAAAAATATTTACCTGCAAAGCATTCCAAGGAAAGTGTAGACCACATTTTTAGGAGCAAATCTCAAGATCACGCTGTGAAAAGATTCCAATGCAGATGTCTGGTGGTGTGGGCTGAGTTTGGCAACATCCTTTAGGACCCTTTTTGTACTGACCAGTTTCTCCAGCTGGTAAAATGTAGGAGTTGCTGAAAAAAACAATAGCAGTACTGTGATAAAATTTAATTCAAAATTTTACATTTTCAGTTTTTTTGATAAAGATACCTGCTTTGAGCCATTTTTTCTTGTCTTTGCTTTTTCGAACTGGATGAAGACAGGTGGGGAACTCAGGGTCCTCGTGTACATGGACATCCCGAACATGGTTTAGAATTGATGTCCATTTCGCCACCCTCTCTGGTCCGGTTTGGGATGTTGCTGCAGTCCAGTATATGTGATTTTTAATGGCTGGTAACCACTTCTTCAGTTCCTCGAATTTTTTTTTCTTACTTATCTTGTCTAGCTTCTTCGAAATTCCTATATAAGAAAATACAATTTTATCTAGATCTCTTCATCTACAATTTTTATTTTCAGTTTTGTTTTTTTGTTTTTTTTTATTATTAAACAGTTTACACAATGTATATGTATTGTTATCAAAACAATGGTACCTTTCTCCATGTGCCAGACATCGTAAAACTGATTGATTTGGCTTTCCCTGAGAAATTTCTGAATCTGTGGATGTCTGTCAGTGACTATGCAGTCAATAGTCAATTTGTGCTCTTCCAATAGTGCAAGGCTTCTCTTCAGACCCTCCTTCTCCATATTAGTGCTGCCACCAACTTCATTGCTCTGAAAGAACACCAGTATGTTAAAAAGCATTACCACATGCTAGTCCATGCATTTTAAATCTCCCTACAGAGACATTAATTTGTACTCACCTGAACTAATTGAATATCGATGACGGTGTTGGTTCTCATGTTCATCATTGTATAGCTTCCAAACTTTGCAGAATGACCTAAAAGTATACAAATGGAGTTAAACTGTTAGAACACTTCATGACATATTAAGCTGCACTATGTAACTTTGTAGTGCAGTCTGTAACTTTTCTAACATATTTCTTCACTCTGTCACCATCTACTGACAGACTGGTGTTAGACAAAGTAATCTCTGAAAAAAACTATAGTCCCCTTGCTTCTCTATCAGCATTTATAAAAACACAGAGTGAACCGCCGTTAACCAGCAAATGAAAACAGAGATTGAATTTTAATTTCAGCAGAGCAAGGGGGCAGAGCCATATATGGCTCGGAGGGGGAGGGATCAGAATGCTTTGCCTGTTGAAAATATTTTCAAGTTCTGTGCTCTACAGTAAGTTACACATCCATCCATCCATCCATCCATCCATTTTCTTCCGCTTATCCGGGGTCGGGTCGCGGGGGTAGCAGCCTAAGTAGGGAGGCCCAGACTTCCCTCTCCCCAGCCACTTGGAGCAGCTCCTCTGGGGGAATCCCAAGGTGTTCCCAGGCCAGCCGAGAAACATAGTCCCTCCAGCGTGTCCTGGGTCTTCCTCTGGGTCTCCTCCCGGTGGGACATGCCCGGAACACCTCACCAGGGAGGCGTCCAGGAGGCATCCTAACCAGATGCCCGAGCCACCTCAACTGGCTCCTCTCGATGTGGAGAAGCAGCGGCTCTACTCCGAGTCCCTCCCGGATGACTGAGCTTCTCACCCTATCTCTAAGGGAGAGTCCAGACACCCTGCGGAGAAAACTCATGCGGCTGAAAGTTACACATAGCACCTTTAATTAGTATATAACTAACCTGGAGAGTCTGCTCTCATGTCACCACCAAGGATGACATTTTCCTTGCTGAGGTGGAGCAGCATGTCATTCTGGGATGCCTTCCATTTGCTGATAATAGCAGGTTCTATATAAGTTCTTGCGTGTCGACGAAAAGTTTCGTAAACAAAGAGTTGTAGGTGCAAAGCCCTGAAGACCTGATGGCACACACACACACACACACACACAAAAAAAATCAGTCAATTTTATAAACTGACACAAGATTATGATATTTAAATTCTGATTAGATTTCAAAAGTATGAAAATTTGAAATACCTTTTGTATTGTTATAAATGATGCTCCAGAGAGATATACTGCAGCTGAGAGTTGAAGATTTCCTGCTGGAGTGCTACGTAGTAGTGGCTGGCTGTTCCAGGTCCTACTGTACTTACAGTGGGGGCAGTTCTGCACCACGGAGATGAATGTGCCGCGTTGTCGCTTGTTAACGGTACATGTGTGCTTGCACACAGGACACGCCTTGAACAACTCTAAAAGGTTGGTCTCATACACAATATATTTTTTTTCATTGTGTATTGTAGTTGGTGTGATGTTTCTGAAAATAAAAATTTAAAAGACATTTACATTTGAATTGATATACATTATATAAATTCAATAAACAGATAATCATCTACTCACGACATGTCTGCAGATGTGGTTAAATCAGTGATAGATTCATCAGCATCATAGGTGGGGTCCAGCTCTTCAGGAATGAACATTGAGCTAGTGCCCTCAAGTTCCACTTCCATGTGCTCTTCCAGACCAGTCTTTATGGGAGTAGACGTGACGACAGTGTGATGTGCAGAGAAGGGGATTTTTGGCATGCCAACACAAGTGTCACTGGTTATCACTGTAGTGTTGACACCTGGTGAGATATAGAAAAAGACAAAAACTCACCCTCTAAGAAGCGGGCTAAAATAGTTATTCTATTAAAAAAGGTATGATGATAAACACTAATGGGTGTCTTATATACGCGTTACTTGTGCACAGTATGTTGAGCTTAATTTAAATCTTTATATGTGTTGAATATTATTATACAAAAGTAATTTTATGAGTAACAAACAATTTGATATTTAGTCAAATAAAGTCAAAGCTACACACCTTTTGATCTGTAGTTGGGCTGAAGAGTTCTCAGAGATAATTGTGTACCCACAGTTCGTTGTTGAACTTGCTCATTCTCTGTTTGGCAAGCAGCGTCTCTTCTTGTAGATGTTTGAGCCTGTAAGATAACAGACAGATAAATGAAAATGTTTTTATGTTTAATGAAAGATGTTGTATAACATAATTATATCTAAATTGAAATAAATACTAATTATATCACAGCCGGACTAAAGATTTTTACAATATATTTCTGGCAAAACAACATGTGAACACAAACTAGAATTGTTTGCAGCTTGGCCCACTATTATGCAAGATGAGACACAGTCTCATGCAGCACATTCAGCTTTTTATATATTTATTAGTGAGCATTGAGGTGACCTACAACACTTGGATATTATGCACTGTACTGAAAACATAAATAACATATATATGCATGCTCTACATAACAGCTGCTGATGTTATGGAGAAAATATTTGAAGAGGACAGTGATAATTAGCATATTTGTCACTCAGAAGACTTTTTATGGTTTTGATAAACAGGATCTTGTGACCATCAGTAGAAAATAGTAGGTCTCAAAGTGTTACAACTACCAGCTTTGTAAAGACAATCGTTCAGATTAAGATGAAAACACACACTATAGGGCTGCAACTAACGATTATTTATCCGTTCTGATTCCTCCTCCCTCCTCGGTCTGTTCAGCAACACACAGCAAGCTGCAGAGGTTTTTTTTGTTTGTTTTTCAAGAGTCAGCCAGCTTTTCTACAACGTTCAAGTGAACAAAACAGGTCTGCGGCTCCGTGAAAGAAGCATAATCGCGCGACACAACGAATCGATGATGAAATTAGTTACCAACGCTTTTAATAGCCAAATTTTATGGATTCGTTGTTGCACACACACACACACACACACACACACACATGGTACACAGCCTTAGCATTAGCTGTAGCTCCGCGTTAGCATTTCATAAACAACAAATCATGTTCATGCAGAACGGCACTTCTTGCTTCTTGCACTGCCGAAACCAATATTGAACATTAAATCTCAGTTAACACAAGCTAATCATAAACAATAAGCCTGCGCTAAATTGTGTTCAAGCCGTGAACACAAACAGTTAGCACAGGCTGTAGCTAAACTATCGAGGTGCAGAAGAACACGTCTTCACACCGAATGCTAATAAATAATTTAAAAGACATCAGTCTGTACTTACACTAGCGTCATCTGCTGAACTTTGACGAATAGATGGAACAGCACCTTCCTTAAGCAGAAGTTTTTGTGCAAATCCGGCCTGGTACTGTTGGTAGTTGCGAAATGAGTCTGTTGTGAAATGAGCTGCACAAACTACAACTTTCTTCGGTATTGTCGCCGGGACATTGCCATTAAAAATAAAATTAAGCCACGCATCTCTGCTCTCTGAGACTGGAAGAGTGTGTATCGACACATGTTGTGTAATGCAGCCAACAACGAAACATCGAACTTTAGGAGCCATTCTGCTGCTGAGATGAACTCTTCTTTCTTCTTCTCCATTTGATTTATGGCGGATCGCAAACAACTGTTAGGTGCATACCGCCACCTAGTGTGCAGGCTGAGATGAACTCAGGAACCGCGTGGGTGGAGCATCACCAGGGGTTGCTAGGTTACGGGGGCGGGACAAAGGTTGGAATGGGTTGTGGCTGTGGGTTGTGGCTGCGGTTTGTGACGTAACAAACCGCAGGAAGTGCAATCGGCCCGTTTCTATCTAAGATAAATAAATATACTTATAGTAAATAAACCACTGGGTGCATTTTTTTGGCCTTAGGACTGTTTTTTTATGAAGTAAATACCCAAATTTGAGTAAAAAAACATTAAAAAGTGAATTTTGCATGTGTGGTCCCCTTTAATTTTTTAACTTTGGAAGAAC
Source organism: Garcialebias charrua (assembly GCA_038048925.1). NCBI lineage: Eukaryota > Metazoa > Chordata > Actinopteri > Cyprinodontiformes > Rivulidae > Garcialebias > Garcialebias charrua. Next base: position 11,267 of record JBBPBX010080658.1, on the reverse strand, counting down.
TACTTTCACTTGAAGGTCAATAACAATGAATAAAAAATATATACATGTATTTGTAGAAATAAAAACATTGCAGTTCTATTTCGTGTAGCTCCGCCCTTTAACCACGCCTATTGGGTGTGTCACTGCGCTTCGCGCCAACATTGAAGACCTTTTAGTCCACGCCCACCTGCTGTGGGCCCCACCTATGTCCACTATAAGTTCAAGGTGGACTATAGTTCTGCTCCCGATTTTTCTTCAAACCAACGACGAAGAAAGATGTCTACACCTCCATTTAAATACTGCCCAGCATGCCACGGCAAGGGCTTCATCCTGTCCTCCGACCTGCACAAGATGTGCGAGATGTGCAATGGACCAGTGCACGCGCAGCAGGCGTTGGAGCCCCATTGCTCCTGCCTTGCCTGCCTCCGTCTGCCGGCGGAGGAGAGGCAGCGCCGAGTGGACCTCTTCACCCTCGGAGTCCAGGAGCAGCACCAGCCGGTGGAGGAAGCAGGTTGGCTAAATGACCTAGCGGCTCAGAGACAGCTAGTGGCGGCGGTCCTCCCTCCGTTGGAGGCTCGGAGCCAGCCTCGCCTTTTCTCCATCCCCAGGAGAGTACTAGCTGCCGTGTCCCGCCCTGTCCTCAGGGAAGCGCGGGACCGGCCCTGTCTCCAATGGGAGCCGAACCATCCGGCGCGCACGTCCCGGACCACGCACCAGTTGGACCGGAACCGTCGCCCTCCATGCCTTCATCAACAGCATCCTCACCAGCACCAGTGGACTCACCTCCCCCCCCGTCTGAGACCCCGGGGGCGCAGGGCAGCCACTCCTCCCTCCTCAGCGTCCTCCCCGAGATCATCAGGTGGGCCGCGGATGTGTGTGGCATGTCGGTGCCTGAAAGCACCACGGCAGCGACGTCCTCGCTCCTGGCGGGAAAGTTCGCACCGAAGCATGGCGGCGCAGCAGAGCCAGTCTGGCCAGACCTTCCGGACGTGATTTCCCTCCTGCAGGGTGCTTTTAAAGACCCCCTCAGGCTGAGGGCACCGGTGGCTTCATCTGCGTCCATCACCAGAGTGCGCGGGCTCACGGCTCAGGACTTTCCGGCAGTGCCGCCGCTCGAACCGAGCCTCTCGGCGGTATTTGGGATCCGTGTGTCCAAGCACGTTGGGAAACGGATTTTTCCACCAGCACCTGGCGACCTGCTTGCTGCAAAAACTCAGGACTGCATTCACCAGTGTGCAGCCCAGATCGGCGCGGCCTCGAACAACATTGCGCTTTTAGCGCTCAGCATCGGGCGAACTTCACCTGACGCCACGGTCGGAGACGCGGTGGACGTCATTACCAACTTATGCGCCGTTCAGGCAATGTGCGTCTCCCGCATCTCTGCATGGGCGACACTCCTCCAGCGGAAGCTGTGGCTGGGACTCTCATCCTCTATCCCAGATGAGCTCAAGAAAGATCTGCTGGGGGGGCCAATATCGAGCAAGGGGCTCTTCGGCGAGCACTACCGCTCGGTCTTTGAGCAGCTGCGTTCCTCTTCAGAGGCGTTGGAGCAGGTTAGAAAGCACACTGCGGCGCCCAGACCAGAACCCCGCTCTGCGCGCGGCCCCATCCGCGTACATGAACAGGGCAGAGGCTTCCGCCAGCAACAGCGCCGCTTTGCACCCACCTCGACCTTCTCGGCGCCGCCACCTCCAGCTCCACCGAGAAGTCACCCTGCTCAGTCCTTCCAGAGGCCTGGGGCGCCTCGGGCCAGGGGCCGTCATCAGCCATGGACTGGCCACCAGGACTTTAAGAGAAGCCATTATAAAAAATGATGGGGCGCAGGAGGTGTGTGCACTGATGGTTTTTTGGGTTTAAATAAAGAATCTGTTGTGAAAAGCAGTGTTTTTCATTTAGACTCGTTACATCCTTCCTGTTCAAGGTATGTGAGCACATCTCCACAAAAGTTATTTGTGCCTGGTACTAAACTACCCAGCGATCCTGCACAAGACGTGAGTATTTGTAAACTTCAAACAACAGGCCGGCTGACAGGTGCAGGCACAGACCTCTCTGTGACCTCCCCAGCCCCGCTTCCCCACTCGAGTGTGGGGGCCAGCTCTTCCAGGTGTCAGCGATCAAAGAGCAGCACATCACACACGAGAGTCAGAGACACCTCAGTTCTCTTAAACCGTGTTAAAAACCATGAGCCTGGCGTTGGATCATTTGATCAGACCAGGACTTTTACGTTTACTCCTCTCAATCATCCCGAGGTGAGCGCAGACAGCAAATCGTTCAAAAGAAGACGTTTGTCTCGTCTGCCGGGTTCAAACGAAGAACCGAGCAGCAGCTGTGACGCGGTGCTCGGTGAACGCCCCTTTCTCAGAGGGCCTCCCATGGACCAACGCGGACTCTGTCCGCTTGGTGGCGGTCGAGGCCAGAATATCTCTTCTCATGAATCAGGACAGACAAGCAGCACCGCTGTCAGACCACAGTGCAGAGTGGCTCCAGCTTTGCTCGCTAAACAAATGGCTAAAACGAGTAATCTGCCAGGGCATGTCAGTCTGAGACCAGGACATGTCAGTATGAGACCAGGACATGTCAGTCTGAGAGAGACCAGGACATGTCCATCTGAGAGATACCAGGACATGTCAGTCTGAGACCAGGACATGTCAGTCTGAGACCAGGACCTGTCAGTCTGAGAGAGACCAGGACATGTAAGTCTGAGACCAGGACATGTCAGTCTGAGAGAGACCAGGACATGTCAGTCTGAGAGAGACCAGGACATGTCAGTCTGAGACCAGGACATGTCAGTCTGAGACCAGGACATGTCAGTCTGAGACCAGGACATGTCAGTCTGAGAGAGACCAGGACATGTCAGTCTGAGACCAGGACATGTCAGTCTGAGACCAGGACATGTCAGTCTGAGACCAGGACATGTCAGTCTGAGACCAGGACATGTCAGTCTGAGAGAGACCAGGACATGTCAGTCTGAGACCAGGACATGTCAGTCTGAGACCAGGACATGTCAGTCTGAGACCAGGACATGTCAGTCTGAGACCAGGACATGTCAGTCTGAGACCAGGACATGTCAGTCTGAGACCAGGACATGTCAGTCTGAGACCAGGACATGTCAGTCTGAGAGAGACCAGGACATGTCAGTCTGAGACCAGGACATGTCAGTCTGAGACCAGGACATGTTAGTCTGAGACCAGGACATGTCAGTCTGAGACCAGGACATGTCAGTCTGAGACCAGGACATGTCAGTCTGAGACCAGGACATGTCAGTCTGAGAGAGACCAGGACATGTCAGTCTGAGACCAGGACATGTCAGTCTGAGAGAGACCAGGACATGTCAGTCTGAGACCAGGACATGTCAGTCTGAGAGAGACCAGGACATGTCCATCTGAGAGATACCAGGACATGTCAGTCTGAGACCAGGACATGTCAGTCTGAGACCAGGACCTGTCAGTCTGAGACCAGGACCTGTCAGTCTGAGACCAGGACATGTCAGTCTGAGACCAGGACATGTAAGTCTGAGACCAGGACATGTCAGTCTGAGACCAGGACCTGTCAGTCTGAGAGACCAGGACATGTAAGTCTGAGACCAGGACCTGTCAGTCTGAGAGAGACCAGGACATGTCAGTCTGAGACCAGGACCTGTCAGTCTGAGAGAGACCAGGACATGTAAGTCTGAGACCAGGACATGTCAGTCTGAGAGAGACCAGGACATGTCAGTCTGAGAGAGACCAGGACATGTCAGTCTGAGACCAGGACATGTAAGTCTGAGACCAGGACCTGTCAGTCTGAGACCAGGACCTGTCAGTCTGAGAGAGACCAGGACATGTCAGTCTGAGACCAGGACATGTAAGTCTGAGACCAGGACATGTCAGTCTGAGTCCAGGACATGTAAGTCTGAGACCAGGACATGTAAGTCTGAGACCAGGACATGTAAGTCTGAGACCAGGACCTGTCAGTCTGAGACCAGGACCTGTCAGTCTGAGAGAGACCAGGACATGTCAGTCTGAGACCAGGACCTGTCAGTCTGAGAGAGACCAGGACATGTCAGTCTGAGAGAGACCAGGACATGTCAGTCTGAGACCAGGACATGTCAGTCTGAGAGAGACCAGGACATGTAAGTCTGAGACCAGGACATGTCAGTCTGAGAGAGACCAGGACATGTCAGTCTGAGAGAGACCAGGACATGTCAGTCTGAGACCAGGACATGTCAGTCTGAGAGAGACCAGGACATGTAAGTCTGAGACAAGGACATGTCAGTCTGAGAGAGACCAGGACATGTCCGTCTGAGAGATACCAGGACATGTCAGTCTGAGACCAGGACCTGTCAGTCTGAGACCAGGACCTGTCAGTCTGAGAGAGACCAGGACATGTCAGTCTGAGACCAGGACATGTCAGTCTGAGAGAGACCAGGACATGTCAGTCTGAGACCAGGACATGTCAGTCTGAAACCAGGACATGTCAGTCTGAGAGAGACAAGGACATGTCAGTCTGAGACCAGGACATGTCAGTCTGAGAGAGACCAGGACATGTCAGTTTGAGACTAGGACATGTCAGTCTGAGACCAGGACATGTCAGTCTGAGAGAGACCAGGACATGTCAGTCTGAGACTAGGACATGTCAGTATGAGAGAGACCAGGACATGTCAGTCTGAGACCAGGACACGTCAGTCTGAGACCAGGACATGTCAGTCTGAGACCAGGACATGTCAGTCTGAGACCAGGACATGTCAGTCTGAGACCAGGACATGTCAGTCTGAGACCAGGACATGTCAGTCTGAAACCAGGACATGTCAGTCTGAGAGAGACCAGGACCTGTCAGTCTGAGACCAGGACATGTTAGTCTGAGACCAGGACATGTCAGTCTGAGACCAGGACATGTCAGTCTGAAACTACGACATGTCAGTCTGAGAGAGACCAGGACATGTCAGTCTGAGACTAGGACATGTTAGTCTGAAACCAGGACATGTTAGTCTGAGACCAGGACATGTCAGTCTGAGACCAGGACATGTAAGTCTGAGACCAGGACATGTCAGTCTGAGACCAGGACATGTCAGTCTGAGACCAGGACATGTCAGTCTGAGACCAGGACATGTCAGTCTGAGACCAGGACATGTCAGTCTGAGAGAGACCAGGACATGTCCATCTGAGAGATACCAGGACATGTCAGTCTGAGACCAGGACATGTCAGTCTGAGACCAGGACCTGTCAGTCTGAGACCAGGACCTGTCAGTCTGAGACCAGGACATGTAAGTCTGAGACCAGGACATGTAAGTCTGAGAACAGGACATGTCAGTTGAGACCAGGACCTGTCAGTCTGAGAGAGACCAGGACATGTAAGTCTGAGACCAGGACATGTAAGTCTGAGACCAGGACCTGTCAGTCTGAGAGAGACCAGGACATGTCAGTCTGAGACCAGGACCTGTCAGTCTGAGAGAGACCAGGACATGTAAGTCTGAGACCAGGACATGTCAGTCTGAGAGAGACCAGGACATGTCAGTCTGAGAGAGACCAGGACATGTCAGTCTGAGACCAGGACATGTAAGTCTGAGACCAGGACCTGTCAGTCTGAGACCAGGACCTGTCAGTCTGAGAGAGACCAGGACATGTCAGTCTGAGACCAGGACATGTAAGTCTGAGACCAGGACATGTCAGTCTGAGTCCAGGACATGTAAGTCTGAGACCAGGACATGTAAGTCTGAGACCAGGACATGTAAGTCTGAGACCAGGACCTGTCAGTCTGAGACCAGGACCTGTCAGTCTGAGAGAGACCAGGACATGTCAGTCTGAGAGAGACCAGGACATGTCAGTCTGAGACCAGGACATGTCAGTCTGAGAGAGACCAGGACATGTAAGTCTGAGACCAGGACATGTCAGTCTGAGAGAGACCAGGACATGTCAGTCTGAGAGAGACCAGGACATGTCAGTCTGAGACCAGGACATGTCAGTCTGAGAGAGACCAGGACATGTAAGTCTGAGACAAGGACATGTCAGTCTGAGAGAGACCAGGACATGTCCGTCTGAGAGATACCAGGACATGTCAGTCTGAGACCAGGACCTGTCAGTCTGAGACCAGGACCTGTCAGTCTGAGAGAGACCAGGACATGTCAGTCTGAGAGAGACCAGGACATGTCAGTTTGAGACTAGGACATGTCAGTCTGAGACCAGGACATGTCAGTCTGAGAGAGACCAGGACATGTCAGTCTGAGACTAGGACATGTCAGTATGAGAGAGACCAGGACATGTCAGTCTGAGACCAGGACACGTCAGTCTGAGACCAGGACATGTCAGTCTGAGACCAGGACATGTCAGTCTGAGACCAGGACATGTCAGTCTGAGAGAGACCAGGACATGTCAGTCTGAGACCAGGACATGTCAGTCTGAGACCAGGACATGTCAGTCTGAGACCAGGACATGTCAGTCTGAGACCAGGACATGTCAGTCTGAGAGAGACCAGGACATGTCAGTCTGAGACCAGGACATGTCAGTCTGAGACCAGGACATGTCAGTCTGAGAGAGACCAGGACATGTCAGTCTGAGAGAGACCAGGACATGTAAGTCTGACACCAGGACATGTCAGTCTGAGACCAGGACATGTCAGTCTGAAACCAGGACATGTCAGTCTGAGAGAGACCAGGACATGTCAGTCTGAGACCAGGACATGTTAGTCTGAGACCAGGACATGTCAGTCTGAGACCAGGACATGTCAGTCTGAGACCAGGACATGTCAGTCTGAGACCAGGACATGTCAGTCTGAGACCAGGACATGTCAGTCTGAGAGAGACCAGGACATGTCAGTCTGAGACCAGGACATGTCAGTCTGAGACCAGGACATGTCAGTCTGAGAGAGACCAGGACATGTCAGTCTGAGAGAGACCAGGACATGTAAGTCTGACACCAGGACATGTCAGTCTGAGACCAGGACATGTCAGTCTGAAACCAGGACATGTCAGTCTGAGAGAGACCAGGACATGTCAGTCTGAGACCAGGACATGTTAGTCTGAGACCAGGACATGTCAGTCTGAGACCAGGACATGTCAGTCTGAGACCAGGACATGTTAGTCTGAGACCAGGACATGTCAGTCTGAGACCAGGACATGTCAGTCTGAGACCAGGACATGTCAGTCTGAGACCAGGACATGTCAGTCTGAGACCAGGACATGTCAGTCTGAGAGAGACCAGGACATGTCCATCTGAGAGATACCAGGACATGTCAGTCTGAGACCAGGACATGTCAGTCTGAGACCAGGACCTGTCAGTCTGAGACCAGGACCTGTCAGTCTGAGACCAGGACATGTAAGTCTGAGAACAGGACATGTCAGTTGAGACCAGGACCTGTCAGTCTGATAGAGACCAGGACATGTAAGTCTGAGACCAGGACATGTAAGTCTGAGACCAGGACCTGTCAGTCTGAGAGAGACCAGGACATGTCAGTCTGAGACCAGGACCTGTCAGTCTGAGAGAGACCAGGACATGTAAGTCTGAGACCAGGACATGTCAGTCTGAGAGAGACCAGGACATGTCAGTCTGAGAGAGACCAGGACATGTCAGTCTGAGACCAGGACATGTAAGTCTGAGACCAGGACATGTCAGTCTGAGACCAGGACATGTCAGTCTGAGAGAGACCAGGACATGTCAGTCTGAGACCAGGACATGTCAGTCTGAGACCAGGACATGTCAGTCTGAGACCAGGACATGTCAGTCTGAGACCAGGACATGTCAGTCTGAGAGAGACCAGGACATGTCAGTCTGAGACCAGGACATGTCAGTCTGAGACCAGGACATGTCAGTCTGAGAGAGACCAGGACATGTCAGTCTGAGAGAGACCAGGACATGTAAGTCTGAGACCAGGACATGTCAGTCTGAGACCAGGACATGTCAGTCTGAAACCAGGACATGTCAGTCTGAGAGAGACCAGGACATGTCAGTCTGAGACCAGGACATGTCAGTCTGAGACCAGGACATGTCAGTCTGAGACCAGGACATGTCAGTCTGAGACCAGGACATGTCAGTCTGAGACCAGGACATGTCAGTCTGAGACCAGGACATGTCAGTCTGAGACCAGGACATGTCAGTCTGAGAGAGACCAGGACATGTCAATCTGAGAGATACCAGGACATGTCAGTCTGAGACCAGGACATGTCAGTCTGAGACCAGGACCTGTCAGTCTGAGACCAGGACCTGTCAGTCTGAGACCAGGACATGTAAGTCTGAGAACAGGACATGTCAGTTGAGACCAGGACCTGTCAGTCTGATAGAGACCAGGACATGTAAGTCTGAGACCAGGACCTGTCAGTCTGAGAGAGACCAGGACATGTCAGTCTGAGACCAGGACCTGTCAGTCTGAGAGAGACCAGGACATGTAAGTCTGAGACCAGGACATGTCAGTCTGAGAGAGACCAGGACATGTCAGTCTGAGAGAGACCAGGACATGTCAGTCTGAGACCAGGACATGTAAGTCTGAGACCAGGACCTGTCAGTCTGAGACCAGGACCTGTCAGTCTGAGAGAGACCAGGACATGTCAGTCTGAGACCAGGACATGTAAGTCTGAGACCAGGACATGTCAGTCTGAGTCCAGGACATGTAAGTCTGAGACCAGGACATGTAAGTCTGAGACCAGGACATGTAAGTCTGAGACCAGGACCTGTCAGTCTGAGACCAGGACCTGTCAGTCTGAGAGAGACCAGGACATGTCAGTCTGAGACCAGGACCTGTCAGTCTGAGAGAGACCAGGACATGTCAGTCTGAGAGAGACCAGGACATGTCAGTCTGAGACCAGGACATGTCAGTCTGAGAGAGACCAGGACATGTAAGTCTGAGACCAGGACATGTCAGTCTGAGAGAGACCAGGACATGTCAGTCTGAGAGAGACCAGGACATGTCAGTCTGAGACCAGGACATGTCAGTCTGAGAGAGACCAGGACATGTAAGTCTGAGACAAGGACATGTCAGTCTGAGAGAGACCAGGACATGTCCGTCTGAGAGATACCAGGACATGTCAGTCTGAGACCAGGACCTGTCAGTCTGAGACCAGGACCTGTCAGTCTGAGAGAGACCAGGACATGTCAGTCTGAGACCAGGACATGTCAGTCTGAGAGAGACCAGGACATGTCAGTCTGAGACCAGGACATGTCAGTCTGAAACCAGGACATGTCAGTCTGAGAGAGACAAGGACATGTCAGTCTGAGACCAGGACATGTCAGTCTGAGAGAGACCAGGACATGTCAGTTTGAGACTAGGACATGTCAGTCTGAGACCAGGACATGTCAGTCTGAGAGAGACCAGGACATGTCAGTCTGAGACTAGGACATGTCAGTATGAGAGAGACCAGGACATGTCAGTCTGAGACCAGGACACGTCAGTCTGAGACCAGGACATGTCAGTCTGAGACCAGGACATGTCAGTCTGAGACCAGGACATGTCAGTCTGAGACCAGGACATGTCAGTCTGAGACCAGGACATGTCAGTCTGAAACCAGGACATGTCAGTCTGAGAGAGACCAGGACCTGTCAGTCTGAGACCAGGACATGTTAGTCTGAGACCAGGACATGTCAGTCTGAGACCAGGACATGTCAGTCTGAAACTACGACATGTCAGTCTGAGAGAGACCAGGACATGTCAGTCTGAGACTAGGACATGTTAGTCTGAAACCAGGACATGTTAGTCTGAGACCAGGACATGTCAGTCTGAGACCAGGACATGTAAGTCTGAGACCAGGACATGTCAGTCTGAGACCAGGACATGTCAGTCTGAGACCAGGACATGTCAGTCTGAGACCAGGACATGTCAGTCTGAGACCAGGACATGTCAGTCTGAGAGAGACCAGGACATGTCCATCTGAGAGATACCAGGACATGTCAGTCTGAGACCAGGACATGTCAGTCTGAGACCAGGACCTGTCAGTCTGAGACCAGGACCTGTCAGTCTGAGACCAGGACATGTAAGTCTGAGACCAGGACATGTAAGTCTGAGAACAGGACATGTCAGTTGAGACCAGGACCTGTCAGTCTGAGAGAGACCAGGACATGTAAGTCTGAGACCAGGACATGTAAGTCTGAGACCAGGACCTGTCAGTCTGAGAGAGACCAGGACATGTCAGTCTGAGACCAGGACCTGTCAGTCTGAGAGAGACCAGGACATGTAAGTCTGAGACCAGGACATGTCAGTCTGAGAGAGACCAGGACATGTCAGTCTGAGAGAGACCAGGACATGTCAGTCTGAGACCAGGACATGTAAGTCTGAGACCAGGACCTGTCAGTCTGAGACCAGGACCTGTCAGTCTGAGAGAGACCAGGACATGTCAGTCTGAGACCAGGACATGTAAGTCTGAGACCAGGACATGTCAGTCTGAGTCCAGGACATGTAAGTCTGAGACCAGGACATGTAAGTCTGAGACCAGGACATGTAAGTCTGAGACCAGGACCTGTCAGTCTGAGACCAGGACCTGTCAGTCTGAGAGAGACCAGGACATGTCAGTCTGAGAGAGACCAGGACATGTCAGTCTGAGACCAGGACATGTCAGTCTGAGAGAGACCAGGACATGTAAGTCTGAGACCAGGACATGTCAGTCTGAGAGAGACCAGGACATGTCCGTCTGAGAGATACCAGGACATGTCAGTCTGAGACCAGGACCTGTCAGTCTGAGACCAGGACCTGTCAGTCTGAGAGAAGGACATGTCAGTCTGAGACCAGGACATGTCAGTCTGAGAGAGACCAGGACATGTCAGTCTGAGACCAGGACATGTCAGTCTGAAACCAGGACATGTCAGTCTGAGAGAGACAAGGACATGTCAGTCTGAGACCAGGACATGTCAGTCTGAGAGAGACCAGGACATGTCAGTTTGAGACTAGGACATGTCAGTCTGAGACCAGGACATGTCAGTCTGAGAGAGACCAGGACATGTCAGTCTGAGACTAGGACATGTCAGTATGAGAGAGACCAGGACATGTCAGTCTGAGACCAGGACATGTCAGTCTGAGACCAGGACATGTCAGTCTGAGACCAGGACATGTCAGTCTGAGACCAGGACATGTCAGTCTGAGACCAGGACATGTCAGTCTGAGACCAGGACATGTCAGTCTGAAACCAGGACATGTCAGTCTGAGAGAGACCAGGACCTGTCAGTCTGAGACCAGGACATGTTAGTCTGAGACCAGGACATGTCAGTCTGAGACCAGGACATGTCAGTCTGAAACTACGACATGTCAGTCTGAGAGAGACCAGGACATGTCAGTCTGAGACTAGGACATGTTAGTCTGAAAAAGGACATGTTAGTCTGAGACCAGGACATGTC
>JBBPBX010080657.1:0-16119 GCA_038048925.1 Garcialebias charrua | reverse complement strand
CAGGGAACAGAGCCATATATGGCTCTGAGGGGGAGGGAGCAGAATGCTTTTCCCTGTTGAAAATTTTTCTAAGTGCCAGCGTATTCCAGAAACTGCAGAATGCAACTTTAACTCCTGCTAAGGAGATTTCAAAAGGAGAAATGTCAGAGTCAGAGTCAGAGAGTCAGAGAGTCTTTATTGTCATTTGCACTGCATGTGGTACATGTGATGAAAACGAGATTATGTACACGAGGTCCCAGTTACATCCAACAACAAATGAAAGAGAAAAACAGTAATAACATCTAGAACTAACTAAGAAAAACATCAACTAGTAATACACTAAGCCTAATATAGTGGGAATAAACAGCAGCACGAACATGAGTTTGTATGAGCAGATGGTCACAGATGAACACAGATGAACACAGCAACAAGAAAACAGATCAGCATCAGTATGATGTGATATTTTGCAGTGTTTATTTTTTATTTTATTTTTATTTATTCATGAGTCTAACAGCCTCAGGGTAGAAGCTGTTCCTCAGTCTAGTGGTTCTACACTTGATGCTCCTCAACCTCCGTCCTGAGGGGAGTGGGGCAAAGAGTGAGTGTGCTGGATGAGTGAGGTCTTTCATGATGCAGGTGGCTCTTTTCCTGCATCTGGAGGTATAAATGTCTGTGATTGTGGGGAGACTGACTCCAACAGACTTCTGTGCAGCCTTCACCACTCTCTGCAGAGCTTTCCTCTCTTCAACTGTGCAGCCTCCATGCCACACGTTGATGCTGGAGCACAGGATGCTCTCCACTGCACACCTGTAGAAGGAGGTGAGGACTGGGCTGCTCAGACCAGCTCGTCTCAGCCGTCTGAGGAAGTAGAGTCTCTGATGACCTTTCTTGATCAGGCTGGTGGTGTTGTTGCTGGTGGTGGTGGTGGCTAGCTAATTTACAGCTGTTTCATTACCAGAACTCCTAGAATAAAATCAACAACAATATAAAATGACTCAACAGCTACAAGGGCTGGAGGTTTAGCACTCACGTCTCAGCGCTGGTAAGTCGCTCTCAGGGCTGGACTGGCCATTCGGGCGTACCGGGCAAATTCCCGGTGGGCCGTCGGTGATTTATGCGATTTATGGGCCGCTGTCACTCATGAACCAAAAAAATAAATTATAGCTATTTTTTTGTCAATCGCGACGGCCGATTGGTTGATTTTCTTGAACGACATCGAGCTAATCCAATGAAATCTCTCAGCAATCTTCCGACCAGCCCCTTCCCTTTACTCGCATCAAGCTATACATAGTTCCCAGACACGCCCCCAGTATTGCGCAAACCGGTTTTCGCACCACATCTAAAGGCAGAAGAAGGCAAGATGGCGAACTAGCAGAGCAAATTATACGGACAATAACACGAGCTACCACAGCTTCACCAAGGAACAAGAGCAAACTGGCAGTGGTCGAGTTAAATGAGTTTGAGAAAGAAATGATGGCAGACGAATCAGACAACTTGTCACAAAGTAGTTACTCCGATATCATTAATTATTTAATTAATACAAGGAGCGAGCCACACCGGCTTCACAGCACACCGGCTTCACAGCTTTAAATCCAAAAAAGATGTGTAAACTGTCTCAATCAGATCTAACCAGCTAAAAAAAGGTTTAACTAAAATAACACACAGCCAACAAACAGTCCAAGCTGAACACGGACCAGAACCAGCACTTTTGAGTCTTACCGTGTTGGAAGTTAGCATGTTGTTAGCATCTGGAGCGTGGCTCGCGGGAGCTCAGGTCGGACGGCGTGCATCCGCTGAGGCGGCCGCGGAGGCACGTCCACGTCCCATGGGACCGACGCGTCGCCCGCACGACTTGGCTCCCGTCCTCCTTCTCCAACTGGGACGGTCTGGTGGACCGTGAGGAGCAGAGGAGGCCATTGTCGCGTTAGCGAGATGCTAAGCTAACAGCATGCAAGACGGTTTGCTAAATAATGAAAAAAAAAAACAGCTCTAACACACAGACAGTTGTACTCTAACATTGTTCTGACATAGTTTCACAAAATGATTTATGTAGAATATTTTGTTTACCGGCCAAAAGGACGACGTCTTCCAGAGCAGATCAAAGCCAGACTCAGAGAGTGAAGGAGCTGCAGTCCAGCTTCTCCGATGAGATAAATCCTTCACGTTTTCTTTTTTTTTGATTAACTGAAACCTGCGCGTTGCCCAAACGTCTACCCGACTGGAACACCCACTGACACAACACGAAGTAACCATTGCAATTAATTAGAAATTAACAAAAAAAACAACGTGAAAAATGGACATCTATCAGAATGCGCTCCAACTGCTGCTTAGCCTACATGTGGGAGGGTCAAAAAGGACAACCCACAGATGTGACGTCACATGGGAACTATGTATTGCGGTTGTGAAACCTGACACCAGCGTGCCTGACAGAAACTGGACTGTGAGGTGCTCACACGGAGCTGAAAGTTCCTCCTACCTGCAGCCTGAGAGGAGGACGAGTGAGACAGGACTCATCAAGGAGTGACGTGACGTCTGCTCTATGCGACCTAGTTTCAGCACGGCATGAAGTTGCAGCACGCGTTAGCACTTAGCATTACAGTATTAGCATGTTGTTGCGGTCTCCTGTTGTTAAAAGACCAGCGCAAATTCAAAAGCTGTGCATGGACGCGGTTTCACAAGACAGGATCTGCAGCAGCAACACACGTCACTTGAACGGACTAACCACATCATCCGAACGTGAACGAAGAAAACAGCTTGTAAACACCGATCACAGCAGCTGCTACTTTTATCAGGTAATTCAAATAATTCCAGATCAATAACACAAATTGTAGGGGTTTTTAATGATCTCTGAATCATGTCTGAAATGTTGTTGATGTGCAGGCTGCTAAGACGTTTTCCATCACGTCAACACTTCAGCACTTTATGAAAAAACTCAGACTGATACAGTAGTGTCAGCATGTCCTGGAGCCCTGATGATGAGAGATGAGAGATTCAACCACCTCAACTGCTCAAAAAGAGGTATTGTTCTTTTACTATTACTGTACTATTACCTTTTTAATTTAAAATTATAATCTTATTAACTTTTTTTTTACCTCTTTGTGTGTTATTTCCAGAAGTTAGCAGCTGTTCTCTTCCTCTTCAAGGAAATCCACATGCAGCTAAGGAGCTAAGGAGTCTGTGCTGATGACCCTGATGCATGCTCAATAATCCAGGTAAAAATCTAAAAAAAAAACTATGTCTGGGCCTCTGGACATTCAAAAAACAAAACAAAACAATTGTAGAAACGTTTCATCTTTCATCAGAAAGACTTCCTCAGTCTGAGGTGCTGTATTCAGCTCAGTCTTATAAATATCACCCTCTCACTGTGGAAACTCTGTAACAACCTGCCCCCCAACATTAGACAGGCCTCCTCCCTTCACATGTTCAAATCCCTGCTAAAAAAATCATCTTTTCTCTATTATTTCAAACTGTGTGAGCTGACGTAGTGTATATATATTTTTTTACTGTGTTTTCATTTTAATATTGCTCTTATACATTTTTATTATACTTTTACCGCTGTTAATATCATAATTTTTACCATTGGTGTGTGATACTGTTCTGTACATTTTTAAACCTCTTTTGTGTTGTGTGTGTGAAGCACCTTGATAACAGTTTATCTGTTTTAACTGTGCTATATAAATAAAATAGACTTGACTTGACTCACAGTGGATCAACCAGTTTGTTGATGACAGCTGAAACCAGCTGCTCACATGAGCAAGGAGGACCATCAGCCTAACAATGGATCATTAGCACCCTGATGGTTGTTTGCTATTCACAGAGGGCTGAGTGATACTAGCAACAACAGCATTGTAAGAGGGGGACAGTTGAACCCAGAGGCCTCCACCTCTGTTTAATGATGGACGGTTTCTTTTCACAAAGATGGCCTCCTTTACTCCTCTCTCAAACCATCGTTCCTCTCTATCAAGGATGTGAACATCTTCATCCCTGAAAGAGTTGGCCTATACAAACGTATTGTTCACTTGAAACATTTTCAAAATAATCATTTTATAAGTCTTTTTTGTAAACATATTATTTGTTTAGTGAAGTAAAGACACTATTTTTTATATAAAGCAAGTATTTCTTTATTCATTCAACCTTCATTTATGATATTGAAATCAAGAAATACCTTATTTTTTATCAAAAGTATTTATGTTTTATAAAGTCAAGAAAGACCATTATGTTTTTTGAATATTTTTAATTGGTAATTATTTTATTAAAACATTTAAATTTTTTATGTATTGTGACAGAGGGTTCTTGTTAGCAGCTGCTGAAAGTAACTAATAAAGTAACTTAGTAATCTAACTTAGTTACTTTCCAAATCAAGTAATCAGTAACTTAACTAAGTTACTTTTCCCAAGGACTAATCAGTAACTTAACTAAGTTACTTTTTCAATGTAACTATGCCATCACTGTGGGCCACTCTGCTCAAAATGCCCGGGCCGATTTTTTGTCCCAGTCCAGCCCTGGTCGCTCTCCTCTGCTCGTTCAGGATGCCCAGGTTGAACCACCTCCTCCTCCTCCTCGGGACCATCCAGCACAATATCCTTTAGAGAGAAGGTGCCAGATTCACCTGCACTCTGCCTGAACAGGTGCTCTAGTCCAAGCAGTTCAGTGGAGGGGACACTGGCAGGAGCCTGAAAGTTCTTCTCCACAGTCTCTCCAAACAGCTGCTGACAGCGTGTGTTGAGGCGGTCAACAAGTGGTGCAGAGTAGGTGAGGTTTTTACGTCCACTACCGCCAAACACTGCTTGGAAGCGCTGGTCAGCATTCCACCTTGCAATCCCGCTGATCAGTTAAACCTGATAGGGTGGTGCTGCACAGCGGGGACCTAAATGTCTCAATGGAAAGGAGAAATACAAATAACTATTTCCTTTATCAGAATGTGAACACTTTATTGATCCCTGGGGGAAATTTCAATTATTACAGCCGCAAATGTTCAAGTAAAGTGTACTTGTTCAGTGATGGACGACGGCGCGGTGAGTCACCGGGTGAAGGAGCTACTCCTCTTTTCAAAGTCCTGCGTTTATCCCGATCAAGAAGAGGTACTGGCCGGCAGCCTGTTTCTACGTACTGAAGTCCAAATCTTTCCCCGTGTCTATGCAATAACCTTAAAAAGAGGAAGAAAAGTGAGAAAACACGCGGTCGGACACTGTGTTTCCTTCACCTACAGTATGTAGAATGTATTAACATCAACACAGTTCTCACACAACAGTACAGCACCTTTAACATACACAACTTTGAACTGAATTTCACCTTTAGCCTTTTGGAGACATGTTCATAACATTTGACCTCTTTACTTTGAATTACCTGTTCAGTTACAACCAATATTTATTAAACAATCTTTCAAAACAGAATTGTACTCATTTAACTTATTTATAACCTTTTGATCAGTCAGTGAGTTAACACTTTTAGCTCTTCTATGAACTACTTAGTAATTTACTTCATTACTGAAATGATTGACATACCAGTTCCTGTGAAATAGGAATTGGAACGTTTCCTAAGAAATTATCTAAGAAATTAATAATTAATAATCTAAGAAATTATTAACAGCTGCAGTAAATAAAAACAATAACAAAATAATAACAAAACACACGCACCACAGTTAACATCAAACATAGCTGGTTAACGCCAAACACGTGACAGAAGTTCAGCTAACCACGCGAGCTGCGCACGAGCTTCTGCTGCTAACAAGCTAGCTGCTAGCAAAAACACCGGCCATTTCATGTTATCAACACAAATAAAACAAAGAACGTGATAAACTAATATTATCAATCAGTAAAACTGAGTTAAACATCTTTAGCAAGGCAATACAATATATATTTATATATTTTAATACAATAATTACCTTAAAAAATGAAGAAATTTGAGAAACAACACAGACACTGTTTCCTCCAAATACTGTATGTAGAATGGAGAACATGGCCGTGTGCGCCCCCTCCTGGACATACTGGGCATTACCCATGATCCTGCTTACAGTAGAACAGAGCATATGCAGCATATAGTACTTTCCATCACATCTACGTATATATGAATATATCTGTGGTGCAGAATGAGTTCAAATGTCCATTCTGAACGTAAAACACTCACCGAGTTTATGCTTACGCTCCACACAATGCACCAAGTGAGCTGAAAGCAGAAGAGTGTATGATGACGTCATGCAGCATTAAATTTCCCATCATGCATTTCTTCTTCAAGAGCTAAAAACGACTGAAAATAAACAAAAATAAGAAAATAAGACGTGCTAAAGGAGTCAGGCTTTTTACTAATTCATGCGTTATTTAATATGAAGCCAGATTGCAACTGTGAACAAAAACCGTAATCGATTTGGGCATGGGCATGAAAGCACATAAAACCAGCTGAACGATCACTTTCACTACGAGGCAGCGTCGGCTGCGTGGGAAGCTCTAGACCAGTCATGGTCTATCTAGACCAGCAAGACTGTCCGAGCTAGACCTGTAAGACCATCCGATGCGGCTGGGCTCCTCCTGGCTCAACCCTCCACGACGTGAGAAAACGGGATACGTCGCTGTCTCTTTTGAAACTGTTAATCAAATAACATTGTTTACTTTCGCACACATGTTACGACTTCTAACGCAGCTTTTAACACAAATGTCATGGCCTCTGGATCTGCCCAAATGGGGCAGAGCAGCCGATGAACAAACCCCAAGGTTGCTGGATCAATCCCCACTCATTGATGTTATATGGGAACACAGAATGACAAAACACAGCATTTCATTATTTTATTAGTAGCTGTACTCACTAAAACAACTTACAATTTTATGGAGAAAATATTCATTTACTGTACTCATTATTCATTTTCTCTACATTTTTACATTTAAATACAATATTGTCACCCACGTCGCCATGGCGCTGGTTCACGCTGCAATGCATTCTGAAAAATAACTTTTTACCACTATTGCGTTTTTTATAATCATAAAATTTACAATAATAGTTTATAATTATAAAAGAGTAACTGTGCACAGTTACACTTTATAAATTTGCTTCGTTCATGAATGAGAAGACTTTACAAATTATTGCCCATGTTTTGATCCGTAATGTGAATAATATCACATTTCTCTCCTCATATTTTAATAAATAAGCACATTTTTTATTAATAACCCACTTAAACTGTCAAACTGATTGGCAATTTAGTTGTGCTGTTTAATTATATTTTTTTGTATTTTTAATTAGGGGCGGATATGTTTTTTAAGCCAGGTAGCTGATCGTTTGGTTTACAGCCACTTATTAAAAAGCTCACAAGTGGCAGTACACTAAACGATTCAGGAACACAAATAGCAGTGAGAGACCAAGGTTCACTGAGGCCAAGAATACCTGAACGCACACACAACACAACGTAAGGCACACAAAAATCAAAATATCAAGCCATTCAGGGGCGATTGTAGAATATGTCCTTAGGGGTGCTTTGCCCCCAGTGCTGACAATGACTCTTGTCTTGAACAGGGGGGCCTGGCCAATTCAATTCAGTTTATTTATACTGTGTAGTGCCAAGTCACAACAGAATCATCTCAGGGCACTGAACAGAAACATTCATCTGAGGAGCAGACTGCTTTGAATTTAACGCCATCACAGAACATCACAGGCCATTGGCGTCAGAAGCATTTGTAATGTGTGGGGGTCAG
Organism: Garcialebias charrua; assembly: GCA_038048925.1. Lineage (NCBI taxonomy): Eukaryota > Metazoa > Chordata > Actinopteri > Cyprinodontiformes > Rivulidae > Garcialebias > Garcialebias charrua. The sequence continues at coordinate 8,461 of JBBPBX010080657.1, read as the reverse complement.
GGGGTCCATCCATCCATGCATCCATTATCTTTTACCTGCTTCTTCCATTTTGGGTCACGGGGGTCGCCCATGTCCAGCAATCAATGTGCAAGTGATGTGACGGGGTCGGCCGCTGGCCTTTATCATCTTTGACATATTTCCAAACTTCCTTTAGTTTTTGAAATGGAATCAACTGCATTCCAGCTTCTAAACACTCAGGGTAACACGTTTCTGAATTTCATGTTCACTCTTATAAGAGATGTGTTAAAAAACAACGCAAAAAATGTGTCATTACATTTGAAGCACATTTTGTGTTAATTTTAACACACAATATGTTAAAATTGCAACAAAAGTGTAACACACTGTATGTGTTGAATATTTCAACACATAATTGTGTTGGTTTGTTTTTGTCAGATGCAAGTGCTCCCTCATGCCATCATATGGTATAACTGATCTCAATGACAGCAACAAGTGTTGTTTTTTCAAGTTTTTCTATTTTTATTGTTCATTTATATCTTTTTACTTTAACTAATTTAAAACTGCTATTGTTATTATTACTGTATTGTGACAGGATTTAATCACTTTAAAAAAATGTGCAGCACAGACAATTTTTTTTTGGGGGGGGGTATTATCCAACATCATAAAGAAATACTCGTTAAAATTGTAGCAAATACACAATCTTACTTTTTGTAATTTACATTAAACACTTTTCATTAAATCTATAAATTACTAAGACCTTTTTTTAACATAATTTTAATACATGCTTGATTTTTGTTAGCCAATAAAATATTCAGACAATTCTTAAATATTTATAATAATAATTAGAAAGTATGAGTATGGTTATGAGCTAAAAAGGTCATCCAGACTTCCAAGAGAGGAGCAACCTGACGTCAGCACAAGTGGGCGGGACTAAGCCACCAGAAAAAGGAGGGAGTTTTTCCCGCCTCACGACTAAAGCCCGAGATACACTCATGCGTCCTCAGGTACGCCACCATACGCGCGCATTTTGTGCGCATGTGTTTTGCTGATATGCTTCAGCATATGTCAGAAACTATCAGCTTTCAAACGCTCGCGTTCTCCTTGTTGTAATATGAGCAGCTGCACACGGAGGGGGCTCAACTGAGCTCGCTGATTGGTTACTTGCTGACACGCCTACTGAAATGATTGACAGCCAGCTCATGTAGCGCCTTGAAGACCGCGGCGGTGTTCATGCGGTGTTTCTACTATATATGTTGTAAAAAGTTCTCTCAGAAATAAAAATAATAACAGGGAGTGCTTTTCCTGCAGCACACAGCCCACCAGGGATATTTAAAACATCGCCGCACCCAGGTAGGACCTGAATTCATTCATTTCAATCATCGAGTGAACGGAGGAAGAAGCGGTTACTTGACTTTAGGCAAAAAAACAAAAGAAAAGGCCCGATCAGCGATAAAGAAGGGGAATTTATTTAATTTGTGTACATACAAAACAGTCCGGCGCCGGGGAAGTTTATGTTCAGACACCGCGCATCGCGTATGCGTAGTAAAAAAAAACTTTTGCGCGTACGTGCCCTGAGGGGCTACGCGGGCTACGCTTTTGCCACAGCGTACGTACGCTGCGTATAGGCGTATCGTGAGGACGCTCGAGTGTATCTCGGGCTTAAGGAGGCAAAGATGGAGGCCGCATCGTCTGTAATTGACACTTCGGTAAGTAAAATGTACTTTGAATTTGTTTTAACGCAATGGTATCATGTTAGTCTTAGAATCAATATAGTTGAAAAAAGAATTATGGTGTTCTTTTAGTGTTATGACGGGTAGTAGTAATCTGAAAAGTTATGCTGGGTTCCATGTCAAATTTAGCTAGCTAGCTCATTATCATAATGGAACAATTGCTCTAAATTGGTAGGGTTTGCTGTACAATAGTTGTCTTTTTTTCTCCAAAGTTCATTGAAGAGGGTACAATTTTAAAATACTGTAATGTAATTTAAAGGCTTAAAGGGGGATGGTAGAAGTTTTAGTAAACAACACTTTTTTATATGTCTACAACAGTGTTTTTCAACCTTTTTTGAGCCAAGGCACAGTGTTTTAATTGAAAAAATCCCGAGGCACACCACCAACCAAAATTGTAAACATAGATACACTGTATCCGCCTACATTAAATATATAGTCATTCTTATCAAAGTGTCTTGAATAGGAATGAAATGAACACAAAAATATATTTTTATCATGTTTTATATTTCTTATTTCAAGGTGCACTTAACATGAAATTGCACTTAACATGCCTTGAAATAAACCTGAACAGTACCACAACAATGTGTTCTTAAAATTAAAGAGGATGAAATTGCACTTAACATGCCTTCAAATAAACCTGAACAGTGCTACACCAATGTGGTCTTAAAATTAAAGAGGATGAAATTGCACTTAACATGCCTTCAAATACACCTGAACAGTGCCACACCAATGTGGTCTTAAAATTAAAGAGGATGAAATTGCACTTAACATGCCTTCAAATACACCTGAACAGTGCCACACCAATGTGGTCTTAATATTAAAGAGGATGAAATTACACTTAACATGCCTTCAAATACACCTGAACAGTGCTACCATTCTCTCTACATTTTACTCACTTAGTGTGAAACCTGTGCCTGTTTGGATGAACACAAAGCTGATATTCTGGCACGAATTGAAGAAAACACACACACAAAGCTCTTCCTCAACAGCTCTCAGTCTCTCTCTGCTTTTAGTTTTCATGGCAGTTAGGCTGGAGAAGCTCACTTTGCACAGATATGTTGTGGAAAATGGGAGCAATGTCAAAATAGCTAAAAGTAAATCCAAAAGAGATGTAAGCCTTACTGTACAGTCTCACGTTCACGGTTTCTGCCTTCTGATTTCCACTTGGGCCTTCATCTGGGTCCGAATTTTGTCCAGGGACCAGACCGGATTTAGTATTTTTTCTTTTGAAAAAGTTTTCCATCGCTGTTTGTTTGAGAAGATCCTTGCTGTTGGTTTGTTTTGCTCACTGCTCACGTCACGTTCATGTGCCGCTACTTCTCTTGTTTTAATGTGCGACGCTATGCTCTATACTGCCACCTATCGCGCGGTAAGGAAATTACACCAGTTAATAAAAAATTTCATAATTTACTAATTTTTCAAGGCACACCAGATGATCTCTCGCGGCACACTGGTGTTCCGCGGCACACTGGTTGAAAAACACTGGTCTACAACACCTGCAATTCATATTAATTCTCTTCTGATAATTACCAGGAGTCATACATTAAGTTTACATATTGTTACCAAATTAATTCGCTTTACATTAAATTTGACAGTTTGTATATTCTGGAAAATACCCTATATTTTTTCGTGCAATTTTATTCCAGGTTGAAGGTTACCGTCTCTTTAAGAGGTTCTAAAAGTAATGCTTGGAGCAGCTAACGGCTGCTAAGCAGAGCCATATATATTTATATGGCTCTGCTGCTAAGAAAGGTCATGTTTTTTCCGGTGATTTGGTGAAAAATTAAGATGGCAGGCGTCCTTGAGCTGAACTGCGGTAAAACTCGGCAGGCGAAAAAAGCCACAGCAACATATAGCGTTATGCTAACGCAACATGTTTTAGCGTTATGCTAACGTAATGCCACGTCCTGACCAAACGCGTTTTCAACTGCAGGAGCGTCCAGTTTACATGCAAAGTCAATGGGGACGCACCTCCAGCCACGTCTTGGCATCAGGCGTCATGTCACGTGCGTGTTGAGCGTGCTGGAAAAGCGTTTTCTGTGCACGTGAACCCGCTTCAGCCTCCAAGCACGCGTTGATCATTGCTGAACGTTTTCGCCGTTCAAACGCCGTTCAACTGGTTGACCGGTAAGCTCCTCCCCCCCGCCGCCGCCGCAACGCAGCCGCAATTTCACGTTCAGGTCAGGACACCACTGGGTCCAGTGCGTCCACTTGCGTGCGTGACGAGCCTTTTTGCCGTTGAAAAGCTTTTTGGTCGGGACGTGCCATAAGTGTGCAGTGATACTGTCGAGTCATACGCGGTGCTTCAGGGTGCTGCGTTACGCAACGCTTGTCCTTTTTTAATCCCGATTTAAACATGACCTGTTTGACTAAAAAGTTGGATTAGTTGATATCTCAACAAAATGGTATAGTAACTTTCAAAAATCCAACATGGGAATTTAGTTTGTTGCTGCATCCTTAGTGATTTTTTTAAAATAGGAAAATTTTATCTACAATAGTTCTGTTTTCATCAGGCTGTATCAATATTAATTTTTGTATAAGCCTTGCTAAATACTGGAATACTAGTATATGTGCAACATAAAGCAGAAAGTAGGTTTCACTTTAAAGGAGCACCTTATTGATAATGCTCATTATACAGGTAACCCCCCACTTACGACTCCATCGACCTACGAACAACGGGACCTACGAACGTATCATATTTAATAAAAAAAAAAATTTTTTTTTTTTTTTGGTGTTTAAATGTTCTTAATTTCATGTGTACATCACTTTGTTGCAGCTGTGGTTGTTTTAAAGGCTTTATAAATAATAATTATGATAAAAAAGATCATTTCTGATCATTTTTGAGCAATCTTGGGCAACAGGAAGTAGGTCTTCAGTTTACACGGTCACAAATTAATGTAGAACACCGGACGCCATTTTAGGTTCAGTCACTGGGGTCTCCGGTCACAAATTACAGTAATGTAGAACACCGGACGCCATTTTAGGTTAGCTGCCCGGGAGCCGGCCGAAGACTGGTGACCAGGATGGCTTCATATGGATTAATTACGAGCTGGAAACGTCTCTGTGAACTTTGTGGATGTCTCAGGCAGCAGCGGATTTATCGCTGATCGTGCCAGGCCGCCGCGCGAACACCTCCGGCCAGGCTCTGGCCTGGCTAGCTCCAGAAGCTAACACGGGAGCTAACACGGGAGCCGGCCGAAGACTGGTGACCAGGATGGCTTCATATGGATTAATTACGAGCTGGAAACGTCTCTGTGAACTTTGTGGATGTCTCAGGCCGCAGCAGCAGCTGCAGATTGATCGCGCCGCCGCTCCAACACCAGCTCATGGCTTGGCTAGCAGAAGCTAGCCAGCTAGCTAACACAGGTCTCGAGCAGCTGCGGTGGTTCACTGGCCGGCCGCCGCGCTGCTCGGCCCGACAACAATCAACGCATGGCAACCTAAGATGTCGGCTTTGACCATCTCAAAGTAAGAAAATATATTTTTATTTATTCTGTAAATGTGAATAGCAATGTTTAACATTACAGTACACTACTGTACATGCTTAAATGTGTGTGCGCGCTCCGTTAGCATGATAAATAAAGGTTGAATGAATGAATGAATGAATAATTTTTTTTTTAAAAATAATTTTCACCCCCTACCTACGGCAGAATCGAGCTGCGAACCGTTCTTAGGTCCCGAACTCGTTCGTAACACGGGGGTTCCCTGTATTAGGGAGATCATAAGCAACTCAAAAGTCAGTATGCTCCAAAATATTTCTAAGTACCTTCCTAATGCATTGAGTAGCATTTCCAAGTGTGTTGTGGGCTTTAAATCTCACTGGCATACAATATTCAGCAGGTATTATATACAAAGGCAGGCACTGTACACAAAAAAGTCAGCTTTTTATGCTACTAACAGCACATTTTTCAACACTCAAGCTAGCAGGCTGTCTTTTAGACTTACATTTTATACAAACAAAAAGGTTACAGTATTTTGTAGTGATGAAACACATTAGCATTCATGACATCATTCAGTGAATCATAATCCAAGTAGAGTTCAGGAAAAATACTTTTCTGTGTAACATTATTATTAAGACAGCTGTAACCAACAAATTTACTTAGTTGTGTGGATTTTTTTTTATTATAATGGTGTTTTAAATTAAAATCCAACAAATTGAAGCATTTTTGCATGTCTGTGGTTTACAGAACATATTCTAAGTACAGTATTGTTTTGTGTATTCTCTTTTCAGTTCTCATTTGACAACCAGGAATCTGTCAAAGTCCTTGTAACAACTTTTCAAAATGAAAAAGAGACTTCTAAAAAAATTCTTCATGTTTCAAGTACCAATAATCTCATTGAACAAATTCTTGCCCAGCAATCTGGCTGTTTGATGGACAGGATCTTGAAGTATAATTCTGACTTTTTGGAATATATTGATGTTGACACCAATGTGGAAATTAGGGACTTTGACAGATTCCATGTGTTCCTGTCAACTGGAGGGCCCCTAGTGGAAGCTTCTCTTTTGGAGACAAATCAAAACCAGGTACTGTTTGAGTTGGACAAATTAATCTTTTTTTTATTTATTGTTCTCATGTTGATTTAAAATACAGAGTGAATCAGTTTTATCACCATTTATTCTTAATTTTACTGGTTGGAAAGTTTATTAATGTAATCACAAACTTCATTAACTTTTTCTTTACCCACGCCCCCGCCTGCGAGCCCGCAGCGGTTGCGCAGGTTCTCGTTGAAATAATTGCAAAGCGATGCCAAACTGTTTTGTATGTGACACAAATGTATTAAATCCCCCTTCTTCATCCCTGCTCTGGACTTTCCTTTTGTTTTTTTGCAAAAAGTCAAGTGATCGCTTCTTCCTCCGCTCAGTCATTCAGGAAATGAATGAATTTGTCACGAGCGAAATAAGATCGGGTTCAACGTGGCTGCCGAGGCTCTGCAGATTTGCTGGTGTTCTGGTGTGCTGGACCCTGTTTTTATTTTATTTTTTAGAACGTTTTATTAACATATAAACACAGAAATTCGGAGCAGCTGCGAGAAGACATGAGTGGAGGCGGAGTTAAGGAAGCTGAGCTGATTTACAGCGAGAGTGACAGGGAACAGAGCCATATATGGCTCTGAGGGGGAGGGAGCAGAATGCTTTTCCCTGTTGAAAATTTTTCTAAGTGCCAGCGTATTCCAGAAACTGCAGAATGCAACTTTAACTCCTGCTAAGGAGATTTCAAAAGGAGAAATGTCAGAGTCAGAGTCAGAGAGTCAGAGAGTCTTTATTGTCATTTGCACTGCATGTGGTACATGTGATGAAAACGAGATTATGTACACGAGGTCCCAGTTACATCCAACAACAAATGAAAGAGAAAAACAGTAATAACATCTAGAACTAACTAAGAAAAACATCAACTAGTAATACACTAAGCCTAATATAGTGGGAATAAACAGCAGCACGAACATGAGTTTGTATGAGCAGATGGTCACAGATGAACACAGCAACAAGAAAACAGATCAGCATCAGTATGATGTGATATTTTGCAGTGTTTATTTTTTATTTTATTTTTATTTATTCATGAGTCTAACAGCCTCAGGGTAGAAGCTGTTCCTCAGTCTAGTGGTTCTACACTTGATGCTCCTCAACCTCCGTCCTGAGGGGAGTGGGGCAAAGAGTGAGTGTGCTGGATGAGTGAGGTCTTTCATGATGCAGGTGGCTCTTTTCCTGCATCTGGAGGTATAAATGTCTGTGATTGTGGGGAGACTGACTCCAACAGACTTCTGTGCAGCCTTCACCACTCTCTGCAGAGCTTTCCTCTCTTCAACTGTGCAGCCTCCATGCCACACGTTGATGCTGGAGCACAGGATGCTCTCCACTGCACACCTGTAGAAGGAGGTGAGGACTGGGCTGCTCAGACCAGCTCGTCTCAGCCGTCTGAGGAAGTAGAGTCTCTGATGACCTTTCTTGATCAGGCTGGTGGTGTTGTTGCTGGTGGTGGTGGTGGCTAGCTAATTTACAGCTGTTTCATTACCAGAACTCCTAGAATAAAATCAACAACAATATAAAATGACTCAACAGCTACTCACAAGGGCTGGAGGTTTAGCACTCACGTCTCAGCGCTGGTAAGTCGCTCTCAGGGCTGGACTGGCCATTCGGGCGTACTGGGCAAATTCCCGGTGGGCCGTCGGTGATTTATGCGATTTATGGGCCGCTGTCACTCATGAACCAAAAAAATAAATTATAGCTATTTTTTTGTCAATCGCGACGGCCGATTGGTTGATTTTCTTGAACGACATCGAGCTAATCCAATGAAATCTCTCAGCAATCTTCCAACCAGCCCCTTCCCTTTACTCGCATCAAGCTATACATAGTTCCCAGACACGCCCCCAGTATTGCGCAAACCGGTTTTCGCACCACATCTAAAGGCAGAAGAAGGCAAGATGGCGAACTAGCAGAGCAAATTATACGGACAATAACACGAGCTACCACAGCTTCACCAAGGAACAAGAGCAAACTGGCAGTGGTCGAGTTAAATGAGTTTGAGAAAGAAATGATGGCAGACGAATCAGACAACTTGTCACAAAGTAGTTACTCCGATATCATTAATTATTTAATTAATACAAGGAGCGAGCCACACCGGCTTCACAGCACACCGGCTTCACAGCTTTAAATCCAAAAAAGATGTGTAAACTGTCTCAATCAGATCTAACCAGCTAAAAAAAGGTTTAACTAAATAACACACAGCCAACAAACAGTCCAAGCTGAACACGGACCAGAACCAGCACTTTTGAGT
>JBBPBX010080654.1:0-16120 GCA_038048925.1 Garcialebias charrua | reverse complement strand
AACGCTCACGTGGGCAATGACAGTGAGACCTGGAGGGGTGTGGTTGGGAGGAACGGCCCCCCTGATCTGAACCCGAGTGGTGTTTTGTTGTTGGACTTCTGTGCTCGTCATGGATTGTCCATAACGAACACCATGTTCAGGCATAAGGGTGTACATATGTGCTCTTGGCACCAGGACACCCTAGGTCGCAGTTCGATGATCGACTTTGTTGTCGTCTCATCTGATCTGCGGCCGCATGTCCTGGACACTCGGGTGAAGAGAGGGGCGGAGCTGTCAACTGACCACTACCTGGTGGTGAGTTGGCTCCGATGGTGGGGGAGGATGCCGGTCAGACCTGGCAGACCCAAACGTATTGTGAGGGTCTGCTGGGAACGTCTGGCAGAGTCTCCCGTAAGACGGAGCTTTAACTCCCACCTCCGGGAGAGCTTTGAACACGTTCCGAGGGAGGCGGGGGACATTGAGTCCGAGTGGGCCATGTTCCGCGCCTCTATTGTCGAGGCAGCTTATCAGAGTTGTGGCCGCAAGGTTGTTGGTGCCTGTCGTGGTGGCAACCCTCGAACCCGGTGGTGGACACCGGCGGTGAGGGATGCTGTCATGCTGAAGAAGGAGTCCTATTGGGCCTTTTTGGCCTGTGGGACCCCGGAAGCAGCAGATAGGTACCGACAGTCCAAGCGGCATGCGGCTCGGGTGGTTGCTGAGGCAAAAACTCGGGCATGGGAGGAGTTCGGAGAGGCCATGGAGAATGACTTCCGTACGGCTTCGAGGCGATTCTGGTCCACCATCCGGCGTCTCAGGGGGGGAAAGCGGTACGCGACCAACACCATTTATGGTGGGGATGGCGTGCTGTTGACCTCAACTCGGGATGTTGTGAGTCGGTGGGCGGAGTACTTCGAAGACCTCCTCAATCCTACTGGCACGTCTTCCACTGAGGAAGCGGAGCCTGGGGACTTTGGGTCGGGCTCTCCAATCTCTGGAGCTGAGGTCACCGAGGTGGTTAAAAAGCTCCGCGGTGGCAGGGCTCCGGGGGTGGATGAGATTCGCCCTGAGTTCCTTAGGGCTCTGGATGTTGTGGGGTTGTGTTGGCTTACGCGACTCTGCAATATCGCGTGGACATCGGGGGCAGTTCCCTTGGATTGGCAGACTGGGGTGGTGGTTCCCCTATTCAAAAAGGGGGACCGTAGGGTGTGTTCCAACTATAGGGGGATCACACTCTTAAGCCTCCCTGGTAAGGTCTATTCAGGGGTTCTGGAGAGGAGGGTCCGTCGGATAGTCGAACCTCGGATTCAGGAGGAGCAGTGTGGTTTTCGTGCTGGTCGTGGAACACTGGACCAGCTCTACACCCTCAGCAGGGTCCTGGAGGGCGCGTGGGAGTTTGCCCAACCAGTTTACATGTGCTTTGTGGACTTGGAAAAGGCATTCGACCGCGTCCCTCGGGGGGTTCTGTGGGGGGTACTCCGGGAGTATGGGGTACCAGGCCCATTGATATGGGCTGTTAGGTCCCTGTACGACCGGTGTCAGAGCTTGGTCCGCATTGCCGGCAGTAAGTCAGGCTCGTTTCCAGTGAGAGTTGGACTCCGCCAAGGTTGCCCTTTGTCACCGATTCTGTTCATAACTTTTATGGACAGAATTTCTAGGCGCAGCCAAGGTGTTGAGAGGATCCGTTTTGGTGGCCTTAGAATCGCTTCTCTGTTTTTTGCAGATGATGTGGTCCTATTGGCTTCATCAGGTCGTGATCTACAGCTTTCGCTGGAGCGGTTTGCAGCCGAGTGTGATGCGGCCGGGATGAGGATCAGTTCCTCCAAATCCGAGGCCATGGTCTTGAGCCGGAAAAGGGTAGCATGCCCTCTCCGGGTCGGGGAGAGGTCCTGCCCCAAGTGGAGGAGTTTAAGTATCTCGGGGTCTTGTTCACGAATGAGGGAAAACTGGAGCGTGAGATCGATAGGCGGATAGGTGCAGCATCCGCAGTGAAGCGGGCGCTGTACCGGTCTGTCGTGGTGAAGAGAGAGCTGAGTCGAAAGGCAAAGCTCTCAATTTACCGATCGATCTACGTTCCCACCCTCATCTATGGTCATGAGCTTTGGGTTGTGACCGAAAGAACGAGATCTCGGATACAAGCGGCTGAAATGAGTTTTCTCCGCAGGGTGTCTGGACTCTCCCTTAGAGATAGGGTGAGAAGCTCAGTCATCCGGGAGGGACTCGGAGTAGAGCCGCTGCTTCTCCACATCGAGAGGAGCCAGTTGAGGTGGCTCGGGCATCTGGTTAGGATGCCTCCTGGACGCCTCCCTGGGGAGGTGTTCCGGGCATGTCCCACCGGGAGGAGGCCCAGAGGAAGACCTAGGACACGTTGGAGGGACTATGTTTCTCAGCTGGCCTGGGAACGCCTTAGGATTCCCCCAGAGGAGCAGTTTCAAGTGGCTGGGGAGAGGGAAGTCTGGGCCTCCCTAATTAGGCTGCTACCCCCGCGACCCGACCTCAGATAAGCGGATGAAAATGGATGGATGGATGGATGGATGGATATAAATGTTTCCACAAATCTCAAATTTTGTAAATGTACTTTTAGGTCTTGGTTAAAATAATTTCTCACCTGTAGATATCTAAAAAAGTCATCTGTGCATAAATTGTATTTTATTTTCAAGGTCTCAAAGCTTTGGAATGCCCCCTTGTGGACAAAAGAATGATAACTAGTTAGGCCTTTTGAAATCCACTTCTTAAATCTATCATCATGTTGATTTGGAATGAAATCTGAATCGTAGGCGCACCATCGCAGAATTTTAGAAGCATTTTCTAGTCCACATTTTCTAATTGCTTCGTTCAAAGCAGACATCATTACTTGCGACATTGGTTCATCTGCCAAATTGATTTTGCTTTGCAATTTTGTGTCGGCTATTTTGGCTTTAATCGGTATTGTTTTGATTGTTTCCCCTTTCACATCTTTCCATCCTGCAGTGTAATCCGGACAGCACAAACATATCAAAGGTCTTAACTAAGCCGCACAAAAATATTCTCTCAAACAAGGAAGCCCGCAACCTCCTTTTTCTTTTTTAATTGTAAAGTTTTGTATTTGACTCTGGCTTTTTTCCCTTTCCAAATATATTTTGACAGCATTCGATCCCATTCTACAAATTGTTTTGAGGGTATGGGAACTGGCAGTGATGTTTAATTTAAGTGATTCAATCCTGGAGTGTAGGTCAAAAAAGGGTATGGCATTCCATCTTTGGATATCAGATTTTATGGCTATATTCAGGGGGGCATAATTGGCCTCAAACATTTTAGTAGGGTCACGGTGTATCATCACCCCCAGATACCTTACACCATCTGCATCCCATTTCCATTTGTAGCAATTCTTGATTTCAACTGGTGGATCATAATTCAGAGTTAGTACCTGCATTTTGTTCACATTAACCCTGTACCCTGAGAAACAGCCAAATTCTGATAGGATTTTCATTATTTTGGGGAGAACCTGCGTAGGAAGCGTTATAACAAGTAACAAGTCATCAGCAAATAATGCCAATTTTTGCTCCCCTCCTTCTGTCCTTACTCCTGTTATATCCTGTCTCTGTCTGATCCATTGGCTCAATGGCTCTATAAACAAGGCAAATAGGAGTGGCGAAATGCAGCAACCTTGTCGGGTACCTCGTTCAAGAATGAATGATTCAGTAAGGTCTCCAATAATTTTGATTTTGGCTGTTGGTTTATTATACAACCCAGAAATAGTATTTATTATAGATTTGTCAAATCCAAATCTCTCAAGTACCTGATATGAAAAGGACCACCTCACAGAATCAAATGCTTTTTTGGCGTCTAACCTTAACATTAAAGTCTCTATTTTTTGTCTATGAACCTGGCTCATTATATGCAAAACTTTCCTAATGTTGCCCTGAGTTTGATGGTGTTTGATAAAACCTGTTTGATCATTATGTATTAGTCCTGGTAAAATTGTTTCAAGTCTCTTTGAGATGATGGAGGTGAACAACTTATAATCAATATTTAATACACTGATTGGGTGGTAATTATAGTGGGAGTGGTGGCGCAGAGGTTAAGAAGGTGCGCTTGTGATCGGAAGGTCGCCGGTTCAAGCCCCGGTACCGACAACATCAAAGATGTGGGTGGGGTACGTGAAATGGTCACACTTGTCTCCACCCTCATCTGCCCCACTCTGGGCCCTTGAGCAAGGCCCTTAACCCACACCATCTGCTCCCCTGGGAACCCTAGATATCAGCTCTCTGCTCCACACAGAGGGCTGTGGTTGCTCGGTGGTCTGTGGTTGCGTCAGGAAGGGCATCCGGCGTAAAAACTGCCAAATCTTCGTGCGACCAGTTCGCTGTGGCGACCCCTAACGCAGGGAAAAAAGCCGAAAGAAGAAAAAAAAAAAAAAAATTGGGCGGTAATTATTACAATCTAGTTTATCCTTTCCTTCTTTTGGAATTATGGAAATTATTGCTTCCCTCCAAGAGGGAGGTACTGTTTTTCCTTCCATTACCCAATTAACCCTCTGGGGTCAAAATACGCAAAGATGCATATACTTGACGTCATGCATTTAAATGGGCTCTGTTAACAATGCAGAACGCATGTGAAGTGTTCATGTCAAGTCTGTAGGACAACAGACACTTCAATTTTTATAAAAGTTTAGTTTTTTTAATTTTTTTGTTTTGTATTTACTTCAAAATACAACCAGAAATATGACAGATATTTGTACCAATATTGTACTCGCATTTTACGCGTGTGGATTCTAGTCAGTGCATGTTTTATGATCAAAAAGTGAACCAAGGAAAGGGGTGTGGTCATGAGATGGAGTGAGTCGCACTTGCCAGTGCTCCGGGTAAAATTTATTTTTTAGTACCACCAAGCCCTCTATCAGAGGTGGGTAGGAACGCGTTACATTTACTCCGTTACATTTACTTAAGTAACTTTTTGAGAAAATTGTACTTGTGAGAGTAGTTTAAATGTGAAAGACTTATACTTTTACTTGAGTAAATTTTAGGGGAGGAAACCGCAACTTTTACTCCGTTACTATGGGCTTTCTGCCGATCGCTACCGTTACTTTTTGTTTAAAATATATAAAAACATTTGCGGCAAATTTATTGCGTTACTTATTGTCACCTGACATGTAACCAATCAAGTGAAGCCAACCAGTCACGTGACCACAACAAACTCTCCACGCAGCCGGCGCAGGCCAGTGACGTTGAGATTCTGGACTCGGTTGAAGAGAGAAACATACGGACGGTTCCTGAAAGAATGGCGACAGAAGCTGGCGAAGAGCACCCCTGGCCTCACGAGCAATGTTCACCTTTCAGTCGTCTAAAAAGAATAGTTACATCATGCGCTGTCAGCTGTGTCTGCCAAAACTTGTAGATGTTTCAGCCTACATGAACTCGACGTCAAATTTGAGAAAACACGTTGCGGTAAGTTTGCCTTTATTTTTTTTATTTTTTTGTGTAATGATGTCAGCTCTATTTCAACAGCATGCATAACTTTAAAACTGTGTATGACGTGACTATTGAATGTTACGTGGTGTGTTACTAAAAACGTTTTCACACTCTTGTGTGAGCACACATGAGCAAAATGCTAATGTAGCTAAAAACAAACGGTTTGCTACATAATGGGACGGCTGGTGGAAGATGTAGCTACATTGATATTCAGCCAGAAGATAGCTATTCGCACATAAAAAGAAGACGATCAACCTAATTATTGTTGACATGCTGCTGTTGTTATGTTGCTCACAGAGGGCTGAGTGATGCAATAACAGCATCGTATGTGTGTGATAGTGTCTCTCTCTCGATCGATCAAGAGTATGTAAGAATAATAATAATAATAATAATAAACTTTATTTGTATAGCACCTTCCTACAATGCCTTGCATTGACCAAGGTGCTTAACAGGACAGAAAATATAAAAACCGGTACAATAAATCAGTGAAAATAAAAAATAAAAACAGCAGCAATAAATGGAGGCAATGGAAATAAAAATGCTACATACTAAAATACCAAAAGTAATAAAAGTTACACACTGAAAGCTTTTTTGAACAAGTGGGTCTTCAGTCTGGTTTTGAACAGAGTCAGATCAGAGGTGGCACGCAGCTCAAGGGGGAGACTGTTCCAGGCTTTTGGGCCGGCAACAGAAAAGACCTGTCTCCCCATTGTTTGTACCTTGAGAATGTCAAGAGCCACTCAGCTCCTGTTGAATAGCAAGCAGCCATCAGTGGGCTGATGTCCTCTGTTTATCAAGTGAATAGCTAGTTTTCTGGAAGTCAGCTAACTGGTTAAACTACTTTTTTACTGAGTTTTTGCAGCTCCTCAGACGAAATGTTTCAACAAAGAAGAATCTGTTCAGAAGACCTGACATCCTTGTTAGATTTGTTTGACCTGAATTATTGAGCAGCATCAGGACATTAACTGTTCATGATGCTCCTGATTTAAAAAGGCTTCTTCTTGTAACTTTTCAGGGGAAAAAAGTATATTTGAATTTGTTGTTATCCAGTTATGATTGCGGTTTTGGGCTTGAAAGTATCTTTTTCTCTCTCTCTCTAAAATAAACTAAAAACATTTTTGCCCTGGCAAACTGCTTTGGTTTCATATTTGAACATTACAGTACAAACTAAAATAAACAACAAGGGTTAATTGTATTTAAGTTACTTTATTTAGTAACGTATTATTAAGTCTCAAACATATACAGTATACTGTATATAACAAACAAAGCTTTTTGTTTTGTTTTTTGAATGTCCAGAGGACCAGCTTTTTTAAATCATTATTATTAACTCAATGCTTTGGCATGTCTTTGAAAATGTAATAGGTTTATCTGAAATGTTTGATGTGTGGATTATATATTCTTATTCTGTTTTATTTATTTATTTATTTATTTGTGAACAGAGGATCCACTCGAACAGCTTGATGAAATACACTGAGTTGGTAGATTCCAACAAGAAGCGAAAATCCTCCTCCTCTGATGAGCCACCGATGAAGAGTGTGAGAATCTTCTGTGCACATGGGCTTCTTCCTGCCAACACTACACCAGTTGCAAGACAAGGAAGAAGCTTGTCTCATCTTGCAAAGTGTGTGCACCTCTCATCGATGCCCTGCTGGATGGGATCTTAAAATCTGGTAAATATAAAAACATCAGTGTGTGTGTGTGCACATAACAAAACATTACATACACATGCTGCATAAGTGTAGTAATTCTTTGCAAAAATGTTTTTAAAGGTCTCAACTACATCAAGGATGACTTGGACACTAACACTGATGATGACAACAGCACAAACAGCAGCCACTCTGATGAAGAAGACTTCTTTGGATCCATTAAGACCAGAAAATCAGGAGAGCTGGAGAGGTATCTTTCATGTCCATCTACTGGAGGTATGGATCTGTTACACTCTTTTCCTCAAATCAAGCGGTTGTCACTCAAAGTCAACACAAGTCTTCCAGCATCTGCAGCTTGTGAGAGACTCTTTAGTCATGCAGGACTCCTTTTAACTGCTAAGAGATCACAGCTTCACTGCAAAAACCTTGAGAGCCAGCTACTCTTAAAGCTTAACAGTCACATTATTGAATAATGTTTCACTGAGTTTATGCTGTCAGTTGTTCTACTGATTAAGTTCAGGAATACACAGTCCTTTGCCTGATGTGTAGGACTGTGTTTCAGTTTATACTTAAACAGTTAGTTCTGTTTATAGGATGTCAAAATGTAAGAAAATGAGTTCCAACTGGTAGAAACAAAGTTTTGCAGAAAGTCGTTTATTAATACAGTATTTAGCTGAATTATTTTGGATACAGTTGCCTTTGTGTTTTTTATTTATTTTTATTTATAACAATGTAAAAGATAAGTGGTTTATTTCTAAATCCTTTTGCCTTTGTGTTTTTATTTATAACAATGTATATTCAGTCTCATTAAAAGTTATGTTTCCTTGTAAATCCATTTGCATGTTATAATTTAATGACACGAGATGGTACTCCGCAGTTACTCACTACTTGAGTAGGTTATAATCAAAGTACTTTTTTACTTTTATTCAAGTAAATTTTTGGATGCCTACTCACTACTTTTACTTGAGTAATATTTGGTTCAAGTAACAATACTTTTACTTGAGTAAAAATTTTGAATACTCTACCTACCTCTGCCCTCTATATGTAATATTTTTTGACTATTATCACGCACACAACTCCATTAAGCATCTCTTTTGAAGATTTTGGATTAAAAAATGTCTCAGAGGTCGGCAAGATCGAAGAAGGACGATGACGCTGGCCTAACCCTCGAGGCAATTACCTCGCTGCTCGAGGAGCACCGCGCTGCACTGTAAGCTGAGTTTAAACAACCTTTTAGTCAGCTGGATCTCAAACTGGACCAGACTCGGCTTGCGGTGGAGGAACACAGCCAGCGTGTCTCATCACTGGAACTTGTCACTAACGACCTGAGCCAGCGCATGTCGGAGGTGGAAAACACCTGCTCAACTCTGCAGGAGGAAAACACCAGACTAAGATCTAAACTGGCGGATTTAGAAAATCGAAGCAGACGGCAGAATATTCGTGTGCTGGGTTTACCGGAATCTATTGAAAGCGGACGTCCCACAGACTTCTTTTCCAACCTGCTGTGCGACATCTACGGGCGTGACACGCTTCCTTCTCCACCCGAACTGGACCGGGCTCATCGAACCCTCGCTCCGAAACCCGCCTCGGACCAGCGGCCGCGCCCGGTTATCCTGCGAGTGCACCGGGTCCAGGTGAAGGAGCTGCTGATCCGGGAGGCCCGACGCAGAGGCAGGCTTGAATACCGGGGGAAACCGGTGCGGATCGTGGAAGACTACAGCCCAGAAGTCCTCAACCAGCGAGTGGAATATAAGGACGTGATGGCTGTGCTGTATTCTTTGGGTCTAAAACCTGCTCTGCTTTTTCCTGCTCGACTTCGCGTGACTTTACCTGATGGACACAGAAAGTGGCTGGGCTCGGTCGAGGAGGCGCAGAAGTTCATTGACACCTTTCAAGCTTCACAGCGCAAGTAATATTTAAACTTTTCTTCTAACTGATGAACAATGCGCTGTTCCCGCACTGGCTTTGATTATTACACTAAACTTTTCTTTACATGAGGTGAGGAACAGATGAGCAGGACTCTGCCCATACTCTGATTATCTGAGACTTTTTTAGTTGCAGCTTTTTTTGAACTATTAACATTTTTGAAATGAAACATTTTTCCTTTTCTCGTTTACCTGTTGACTATTTTGAGCTGAATCTTGGGTTAGTCCTGGATTGATTGATAATTAATTTGAGATTGGGATTAATTTAACTTTACGTTTGTATATGTGTGCGTGATTACCGGTACACATTTATGTGTATACATTTTTTGGCCTTGCATACTTTAAACTAGTTTGTGAGGTGCTTATAAAAATTTTTTTTTTTTTTTTTTAGGCATTAGGTATTTAGGCACATAAATAATTGAAGTAGGCCTATCCATGTATAAAAATGGGTGAAATATATAATGTTTTCAATATATTATTTTGAACTATTAACATTTTTCCTCTTCTTGTTTACCTGTTGACTATCTTGAATTGAATCTTGAATTGGTCTTGGACTGATTGAAGATTTAATTTAGGATTAGGATTAATTTAACTTTGTTTATATGTGTATGCGTGATCACACATCTATGTGTACATTTTTGGCCTTGCATGAGGTGCTTATACATTTTTTTTTCCTCTGATGATACTGGAGCACTAGTTTAAAAGTTAGACAGGAGACTTATTTTTAATTTCTATGGAGCTTGCTGCTTCTGTCTGTTGCAGCTGTCCAGGGTGGGAAAGGGAGGGGGGGGGGGTCCATCACTGCCATTAATTTATATTTTCTTTCACTTTGCCAAGAACTGCACAGCCATCAACACATTAGACTGTATTACCTACCTTTCTTATACAAATTATTAGTAATATGAGTGGTCAGTTGGTGTTGTCAAGCTGGAACGTCAAAGGTTTGAACCACCCCGTCAAGAGAAGGAAGGTGCTCTCTCATTTAAAACAGTTAAATACAGGCATTGCTTTCCTGCAGGAGACTCACATTAGAAGTGACGATAGCAAACGATTACTGCAAACATGGCACGGGCAGAGTTTCCATTCCTCATTTCGAGCAAAGGCTCGGGGCGTCTCGATCCTCATCAGTCAAGACATTTCATTTGAACCTTTTCAAGTTAACTCAGATAAATATGGTCGTTTTGTGATTGTTTCCGGTAAATTGTACAACACACCAGTAGTGCTAGTTAACGTTTATGCCCCAAATACGGATGATGTTGGTTTCTTTGAGAAATTATTCTCACTGCTCCCGGACCTAAACACATACTCATTGATACTCAGTGGTGACTTGAATTGCTGGTTGGACCCAGTTTTGGACAGATCCTCTACAAACCCTGCCACAGCCAGCAGGTCGTCCCACACTATTCGTGCCTTTCTATCTAAGTATGGCCTGTGCGATGTATGGCGTTTTTTACACCCAGCTGAGAGAGAATATTCTTTTTTTTCTCATGTTCATCATTCATACTCGAGGATCGATTACTTTTTCATGGACAACAAACTTCTTCCCTCTGTCCGTGGCTGTGACTACCACAGTATTGTCATCTCAGACCATGCACCTGTCACTCTGTCTTTGTCCCTCCCTGACATTCCTATAAGGAGTAGACAGTGGAGATTCAATTCAACGTTACTGTTAAACAATGATTTTGTTACATTTATAGAAAAAGAAATAACCTTCTTTCTATCCATAAACAGAACTCCTGGGATCCCACTGTCAACAGTTTGGGATACCCTTAAGGCCTATCTTAGGGGACAAATCATTTCATATACCGCCCGGCTGAGGCAAAAATCTCAAAAAGAAAGAACTGATTTAGCCCAGCAGATAAAAGAAATTGATCAACAATACGCTCAAAACAAATGCCCTAATCTGTACAAAAAAAAGTAGAACTCAAAACTAAGTTTGATTTATTGTCTACATACTCAATAGAACAATCACTTTTGAAAAGTAAATCATCATTTTACATACATGGAGAAAAGTCAGGAAAACTACTGGCAAATCAGTTGAAGGGTGCCATGGCTAAACAAATCATCCCTAAGATCCAATTAGAGAACGGCACCACAACTCTAGATCATTTACAAATTAACAGAGCATTTAAGGACTTTTATTCCCATTTATATACTTCAGAATCCCAAACCAACAAGAATTTATCTTCTCAGTTTTTCGAAAAGACCAACATGCCAAAACTCACACCCAACCTGAAAGATGCACTGGAGATCCCAATATCCCTGACAGAAATTGTGTCAGCTGTATCGGTAATGCAGTCTGGCAAATGTCCGGGTCCTGACGGCTTCCCTGCTGAATTTTTTAAGAAATTTTCTTCATTACTTTCCCCACTCCTACACTCGGTTCTCTTAGAGTCATTTGACCAAGGATCCCTTCCGAAATCTTTTTTAGAGGCCTGCATTACCCTCATTGCAAAGAAAGGAAAAGACCCAACTCACTGTTCCTCTTATCGACCAATCTCCCTTTTAAATACAGACGCCAAAATTTTAGCCAAAGTTCTTGCTCAAAGGTTGGAAAAGATCCTTCCTTTCATCATATCAAAAGACCAGACTGGATTCATTAAAGGCAGGCACTCCTTTTTTAATGTCAGACGCCTTTTTGACATTATTTATTCTCCTTCGGATACTGTTCCTGAGTGTGTTATTTCCCTTGATGCAGAGAAAGCATTTGATCGGGTTGAATGGGACTACTTGTTTAATGTTCTTGACAAATTTGGTTTTGGCCCCAATTTCATTACATGGGTGCAATTAATTTATTCACATCCCACCGCAACCATTCGTACCAACTCTCAGATATCAAAACCCTTCAGTCTACATCGAGGAACTCGCCAGGGATGCCCACTGAGCCCTATGCTCTTTGACCTGGCAATTGAACCTCTTGCCACTGCTTTGCGGTCCTGTGACACAATTTCAGGAATCTGGAGAGGCGATATGGAGCACAAGGTCTCCCTTTATGCTGATGACCTTTTACTTTTCATTTCTCATCCGACTGACACGCTGCCCTCCGTTTTATCATTACTTGAGGAATTTGGAATAAATTCTGGTTACAAATTAAACCTGAGTAAAAGTGTAATTTTCCCTGTCAATACCCTGGCGCAGACTCTTGACTTTGGTAAATGGCCTCTTAAAATTGAGAAGACAAAATTCTCTTACCTGGGTGTTACAGTTACGAGGAGGTATAAAGATTTATATCAAGAAAACTTTGTCTCTCTGTTGAATCAGACAAAGCAGGCATTATCCCGATGGTCACCGCTTTCCATTTCCCTCACAGGCCGTATTAACTCAGTCAAGATGGTCACTTTACCTAAGTTTTTATATCTTTTTCAAAATATTCCTGTTTTTATCCCTGGTTCATTCTTTGTTCAGTTAGATTCCATCATTTCATCATATCTGTGGCAAGGAAAACGTCCACGCTTAAATAAGACACATCTCCAAAAAACTAAGGCCGCAGGCGGTCTTGCCCTTCCAAATTTCCGCTTTTATTATTGGGCAGCAAACTTGCACTGTCTAGCATTCTGGTCATTCTATTACAACAGGCCTGACAGCCCTGACTGGGTAGAGATGGAGTCACAGTGTTCTGGGAAATGGTCCTCCGTGGCTTTCTTGGGATCCTCACTCCCGCTTCCACCACTTACAACTGTTATAAATCCAGTTATAAAACACTCACTAAAAATCTGGGCACAATTTCGTAAATGTTTCAATTTCTCTAGTTTCTCTCTCTATAGCCCTATCATGTCTAACCAACTTTTCAAACCCTCATCTCAGGACTCTGTTTTTAAAGAATGGCAAAGAAGGGGTATAGTACGCTTCAATGACTTGTTTCTCAATAACACTTTAGCTTCATTTCAACAACTATGTGAAAAATTTAGTCTTCCCCAGTCCAATTTTTTTAGGTATCTCCAAATACGGCACTTTATTACTCTTCATTTGTCCAGCCTCTCCATTTCAACTGATAGCAGTATTGTTGACACTATTCTTTCTCTAGACCCAAATAAAAAACAGTCCATTTCATTCATTTACAGTAAACTATTGGATTTGAAGCGTGCTTCCTCAGATAAAATCAAAGCTGCTTGGGAAGAGGATCTCGGCTCCTCTATTTCAGAGGACTCTTGGACCTCCATACTCAAACTGGTGAGCTCCAGTTCTCTCTGTGCTAGACATTGTCTAATACAATTTAAAGTGGTGCACAGAGCTCACATCTCTAAACTGAAATTGTCCTCTATGTATCCTGATGTCAGCCCATACTGTGTGAGATGCAAACATGCTGAAGCCTCTCTCTCCCATATGTTTTGGTTTTGCCCATCTCTGAACAAATATTGGCGGGAAATCTTTCAGACTTTATCACATGTACTAGATACACGCCTGAACCCTGACCCACTGATTGCTCTGTTTGGTCTTGTAGAGGGCATGACAAACCTAAATAAAAACCAACAACATGTAATATCGTTCACCTCTCTCCTGGCCAGACGAGCTATTTTGCTTAGGTGGAAAGAACCGTTTCCACCCACTCACGCTCAGTGGTTGGCTGACATCATGTCCTGTTTAAAGCTGGAGAAAATCAGATTCACACTCCAACAGAAAGAGGGTAAATTTGAGAATGTCTGGGGACCTTTCCTGAATCTGTTCCAGTCTCTTTGACAACACAACTCATTCAGGTTAATGCAGTCTCTTGGCTATTTTACCTTTTATTTTTTTTTCCCTTTTCTTTTGGCAGTGATTGGGTAGGGATTATTTTCTACATGTTGTAACTTAGATTGATTGTTGTGTTTTGTTGTTGTTGTTGTTGTTTTTGTTTGTTGTTGTTGTCTGAAGAAAAAAAAGTGAAAAATTCAATAAAAAAGATCTTGAATTTGAAAAAGTGAACGAATGCAGATGGAAACTCGTTTTTCCGATTTTTCCGAGGTTCATGAACACACCACATTGAATAAACCAATCAGAAAGCAGTTGGCAGCCATCTTATGTGAAGAGAAACAGCAGCTCGGTGTAGAGGGTTTTGGTGACTGTGGAGAGCAGTTGGAGAATTACGCACGGACAATCGGACAATTTGGTTTTCAGAAGTAGTTTGTTTGGATTCTTTTTTTTTACTTTACGTGTTCTAGTTCGGTTTGATGAGACATTGTGATGTTAGAGAGCTTGTGGTGGACATATTGACACATTTTGTAAATAGTTGTAAAAAACGCCTGGGAAATTACCAGAGGTGGGTAGGAACGAGTTACATTTACTCGGTTACATTTACTTAAGTAGCTTTTTGAGAAAATTGTACTTGTGAGAGTAGTTTAAATGTGAAAGATTTGTACTTTTACTTGAGTAAATTTTAGGGGAGAAAACCGCAACTTTTACTCAGTTACTATGGGCTTTCTGCCGATCGCTACAGTTGCTTTTGTTTCAAGTACTGTATGTAAAAACCCGCTCATTCTCAATCAGTTCATCTGGACAGTTTCTTTTTAGCAGAAACGTTTCACCCTCACTCCAGAGGGCTTCCTCAGTCAGAGTAGTCCAAAGCACACTGAAGTTAACCCACCAAGTAAGCAACTTATGTGGACCAACCAGTTTGCTGTAGCCAAGATGGTTTCTGGGGGCGTGTCCCTCGTCGACTCCTCCCAGGCAGGCAGACATGTCCAAAGTGGTTCAAGACAAGAAAGTTAATTCTCAATAGTCCAGGTATCAAATCCGCTCATTCTCAATCAGTTCATCTGGACAGTTTCTTTTTAGCAGAAACGTTTCACCCTCACTCCAGAGGGCTTCCTCAGTCAGAGTAGTCCAAAGCACACTGAAGTTAACCCACCAAGTAAGCAACTTATGTGGACCAACCAGTTTGCTGTAGCCAAGATGGTTTCTGGGGGCGTGTCCCTCGTCGACTCCTCCCAGGCAGGCAGACATGTCCAAAGTGGTTCAAGACAAGAAAGTTAATTCTCAATAGTCCAGGTATCAAATCCGCTCATTCTCAATCAGTTCATCTGGACAGTTTCTTTTTAGCAGAAACGTTTCACCCTCACTCCAGAGGGCTTCCTCAGTCAGAGTAGTCCAAAGCACACTGAAGTTAACCCACCAAGTAAGCAACTTATGTGGACCAACCAGTTTGCTGTAGCCAAGATGGTTTCTGGGGGCGTGTCCCTCGTCGACTCCTCCCAGGCAGGCAGACATGTCCAAAGTGGTTCAAGACAAGAAAGTTAATTCTCAATAGTCCAGGTATCAAATCCGCTCATTCTCAATCAGTTCATCTGGACAGTTTCTTTTTAGCAGAAACGTTTCACCCTCACTCCAGAGGGCTTCCTCAGTCAGAGTAGTCCAAAGCACACTGAAGTTAACCCACCAAGTAAGCAACTTATGTGGACCAACCAGTTTGCTGTAGCCAAGATGGTTTCTGGGGGCGTGTCCCTCGTCGACTCCTCCCAGGCAGGCAGACATGTCCAAAGTGGTTCAAGACAAGAAAGTTAATTCTCAATAGTCCAGGTATCAAATCCGCTCATTCTCAATCAGTTCATCTGGACAGTTTCTTTTTAGCAGAAACGTTTCACCCTCACTCCAGAGGGCTTCCTCAGTCAGAGTAGTCCAAAGCACACTGAAGTTAACCCACCAAGTAAGCAACTTATGTGGACCAACCAGTTTGCTGTAGCCAAGATGGTTTCTGGGGGCGTGTCCCTCGTCGACTCCTCCCAGGCAGGCAGACATGTCCAAAGTGGTTCAAGACAAGAAAGTTAATTCTCAATAGTCCAGGTATCAAATCCGCTCATTCTCAATCAGTTCATCTGGACAGTTTCTTTTTAGCAGAAACGTTTCACCCTCACTCCAGAGGGCTTCCTCAGTCAGAGTAGTCCAAAGCACACTGAAGTTAACCCACCAAGTAAGCAACTTATGTGGACCAACCAGTTTGCTGTAGCCAAGATGGTTTCTGGGGGCGTGTCCCTCGTCGACTCCTCCCAGGCAGGCAGACATGTCCAAAGTGGTTCAAGACAAGAAAGTTAATTCTCAATAGTCCAGGTATCAAATCCGCTCATTCTCAATCAGTTCATCTGGACAGTTTCTTTTTAGCAGAAACGTTTCACCCTCACTCCAGAGGGCTTCCTCAGTCAGAGTAGTCCAA
>JBBPBX010080653.1:0-16120 GCA_038048925.1 Garcialebias charrua | reverse complement strand
TGGTCCACATGGCAGGTTCTTCTTGCTTTCTCACTCACCTGTTGCTTCCTATGCTTCTGCTGACCTCCAGTAATCTGGGAGCACAAGTTCCCAACACTGTTTAAGCTCTTTCCTTCACAGACAGGCCATTAAACCAGCAGATAAAATACAATTTTTAAATGGATCGAATGAAAAGCTGATTAAAATTACATAAACCATATGTTGCTCAGTGCATATGTGCAGTACAGTACAGCTATCCAAAGGTGTGATTATTGGAAAATCAACACTTTGGAGCATCAGGAATCTTTCCCTAGAAGACAACACGCCTGAGAATGCATCCATGGCCTCACTTCAACTTCTTCTATAAAAAAGAAAAACCCCGTAAGGCATAACTTCATGATTTAAAAGACATCTGGACCTGAAGCTGCAGTTTAAGCACAGCTCAGTTGTGTCTGTACATCATGTTCCATTACAGAACCCATTACTGCTGTAAGCATGCAAATAAAACACTATGTGTCACAGACCTAAGGGTCAAAGTTCGCACTATAATACATTTGCACATAGGGAAGGTAGACCAAAAAACATCCAGTACATGCCCAGAAACATGGATTAT
Source organism: Garcialebias charrua (assembly GCA_038048925.1). Lineage (NCBI taxonomy): Eukaryota > Metazoa > Chordata > Actinopteri > Cyprinodontiformes > Rivulidae > Garcialebias > Garcialebias charrua. The sequence goes on along the minus strand of JBBPBX010080653.1, from coordinate 15,528 downwards.
AATCTGTTTCCACAACATTCAGCTGAGAGTAAATTTAAGTTTTACAACGGCAAGTTCTCTTCTTACAGCTGGATGCTTGGCACAGTTCAAGCCTTGCACCAGGACTGATTTGTGGTGCCCCTAAAGTTAGCTCAGCCAGAAGCCTTCTGTCCTCCATGTTTCAAAATATATGTCCACGGAAAAGAAAAAAAAGCATAACTTAAGTTTGCCTGAATGATGGTGTCCCTTAGCCAAATCAACGAGTCCAACACAAGACTGCAAACACTCGTGTGTTCTGTTAATTTATCCCCCCAGGTTAGATTGATTCTGTAGATAGATACAGTACTTGCTGCCTTTTATGCTAGAGCTTTTTTTAAAAAGCAACATGTGATTAAAAAAATGGATGGAGCAGTAGCTATTTTCATCAAACCACATAACGGTGGAGCAGTTGGTAGAGCGGTTGCCTCTCAGCGAGAAAGTCACTGGATCAAATCCCATCCGGGGGCCTTTCTGGGTTGAGTTTGCAAGTTCTCTCCATGTTGCGTGGATTTTCTCTAGGGACTCCAGTTTCCTCCCATGGAACAAAGACCTGCATGTTCACCTCCAGATCACCCTTGTAAAAGAGATCTCGATCTCAACGGGCTCTACCTGGTTAAATAAAGGTGATTGATTGATGTTAGGCTGACTGGTGACTAAATTGTCCCTAGGTGAGAGATAGAGAATAATGGTTGTTTGTCTCATTTGTCTCTATGATGGACTGGAGACCTGTCCAGGTCAGTGGCAGCTGGCCAGTATAGGACGCCAGGGCACCGCCCAACCACTCAACATGTGCCACTTTACCTTAAATAAGACATTTAAATTTTTTTAAATAAAAATGAAGTAATAAAATAAAAATATTTCAATACAAATGCATTTTGTTGTTGTTGTGTAAGATAACTTTTTTATAGTTAATGAAGAGTAAAGTTGTTTCGTTCATCAACGTTGCTGATCGGTGATGATGTATTTCTGCTCTATTGCATAGACTCTCGTTAAAGGTTGTACATGCGTAGTAACTCCTCTTCACTACAAGATATAGGACCATTCTGGGCGCACATCTCCTGTGACCAGACCGAATGCACGATACTGATCATGCTTCTGGAACAGATCGTGCAGTGACACAACCAGGCTATGTGTGAGAGACTAGGCTAGCTGCCTCAGGTAGGCTTTAAGCCATTGAAAGCCCTTTATCTAATGCCTATGTTGCCATTTCTGACTGATTTGCCTCTAAACTTTTAGATGTCTCTGTTTGTGAAAGAACTTCCAGCTGTATTTGAAAAATGGGAACTGGTGAGTTTGTTTGTTTGTTTGTTTGTTTCTGGAGCTAGCATGCTAGCACTAGATTCCAGGTTATTGTACTTGACTCTGTGCTAAATCAATGCTGTCCCAAGTAACAGGGAACGTTAAACTAACGTTCTGGTATGGTTCTTACATGGTTCTGTTAGATCACAACGTTCTTAGAACGTTCTTTGAAGGTTTTGACTAACGTTTGAACAAACCTAGATATAACGTTCTAACCTAACGTTATTATAACGTTAAACAAACGTTCCCTTTGCCACCTGCCAGTTTCTTTACACAAAGTATTTTCACACTGGTTTATTTTTAGTACTTCTGTTTTAAACGTTTTGTCAGTTTTTTGAAACAGCTCGAGCTGTTTTTTTATATTGTTGTATATATATATATATATATATATATATATATATATATATATATATATATATATATATAGTATATTGTTATTATTATTATTGAGCATGCATCAGGGTATTATTATTATCATCATTATTATTATCATTATTCAATTTTATTCTGCGTTACTCCAGGCGTGAAACGTGAAGTTGTTTGCTTTCTGCCATTTTTCTATTTGTGGTCTTCATGCGTTATGATTGGATTGGGGGTAGAACGTGATCATGTACGTCCCAACCAATCAACGCCACTCTTGCTTGTCAGGTTGCATGTGAACTTTGTCCTAACCAATCAACGCCACTCTTGTTTATCGGGGGAAGTAGCATGTGATCATATCCAACCAATCAACGCCTCTTGCTTCGCGCGCTTCGTTCAAATGTAGCTATTTCCTTTTCATCTGTTGGACAAGAAGCTCTTGTTGTCTCGGACTCAGCGCTCGTAAAACTTGCTTTTTATTAGACGTCGACTGGTCTGACTCTGGACGACGACTGGACATTCAGTTGGAAGTTGAAGGTAATCGGTTCTGTTTTCTTTATTTGCTAGCTGTTTTAGCTCTGTTCACATGAATGAACAAAACCTGCTGTTGCTAAAAGCTAAGCTAACAACGAGCGGGTGTGTGTGCTGCTGAGGCAGATAATTTGAGGCAAGTAAAACACTGCAGGTTAGGTTATTCTAGCGTTTAAATAAGCCATATCCACCTTATTCCTAGCCCCCATGATGCCTTGCGCGAATTATGTGTACGACTTCCGCCGAAAGTCAGAACCGGCACTTTTTTTTACACGCTAGCAACGCGCTAACCGGTTTTCGTCAGAGGTTTTAGGTCATAAAATATGTGGGAACACAAACGATCACAACTCAAATGTGGAGAAATAGTTTTACCGCTACCTACAGCTATTGAGGGGTGGGTGGACGACTTGAAGAAGTGTCCGAAAATAACGTACACTAGCATGTTTAGCTACTAGCATACTTAGCTACTTTGTTGACAGTTGCTTCAGATGGTGAAGCGATGAGCAATCTGAAAAGCTCTGAAGCTTATCAGTATCTTCACATTAAAAAGGTTGGTCCTGTTATGTTAAGAGAGGTGGGACACAATCTTATTTACCTTAAGGCAAACACAGAGTCCAGTCTAAGCATTAAAAATCCACATCTCCAGGTCCAGCTAACAATGATGTTGTCTTGGACTTTTGAGCTGCAAGATGTTTATCTGGACACCAACTGAGCACCTGGAGCTTGACATTTCTTTTGACAAAGACTTCACTGATTCACAAATGAAGCACCTTGAGAACTTTTAATAAAATACAGTAAACGAAAACAAATAATGAAATAGACAGGTCTTTAAAAACCTGATAATGAAAAAAGTGACATTTAGATAGAAACAGTAGTTTAATCCAAAATTAACTGATATAGTGCACACAAAAAACTAACCTTGCAACTATTGTACATAATAAATGAATCATTTTAGCAAATACTTTTCTAATGTAATATAGTTAACATTGCATCCTTTAAAAAAACATGTTAAGAGTTGTGTTACGTTTACAGCAAGTACACCAGTACTGTACATGTTTGAGAAAAATGTTTACATTTAATGTCTTCTCACTTCTCACTTGAAATAAGCTGGCATCCTTTGCGTGTGAATGCTGGAATGATTAAATTGACACCATAGCTCTTGCAGCAGGTCCCTCACTGTGAAACCACGATCACCCATCACCTGATCTCCAGCACGCAGATAGTCCAGAAACCCAGAGTTCTGTGTTATAAACCTGTCACTGCATTTACCACCATAAGCATCTGAAATAAACATGATTATTCCAGAGGGAGAAACAGCCAATAAATATTTCACAGTGTTATTTGCATGTATGATTCACTTCTGGAGTCCCAAGTTTTTAGCTTTCTGCAAAACATGTTGCTTTAATTGTTTCACGGGGCAACCATAGAATAAGGTCCTTGGTTTGTTCTGACATTATGTCAATCCACATTCCAACAGTCATGCTGCATGTGACTGTGGTGGTGTTTACAGCTCCACACTCTCGTCAAGCCCATCTGAAAGTAAGAGTACAGTATACAGGTAGTCCCCGACTTACGAGCGCTCTTACATACGAGGTCCCGGACTTACGAGCTGGCGAACGAGCAGTAAATTTGTAAAAAATACAGCACTTTTTTGTGTTTTTAGATGAAAGTGTGTTAGCTAACCGTTTGGAAACACGTTTCTGAGCATGTTTATGAAGTAGTATGAATGTTTTTGATGAAAAACGAGTGTTCGTAGTAGCGCTAGCATAAATGTTCCAACTTACGAGCGAAAATCCGGACTTACGAGAACACGTGTTTCTTGTTCCGACGTACGAATTTCCGGTTTACGAGCAACTCATAAGTACGGAACTCGCTCGTATTTGGGGAAACATTACAATACAATTTATTTCTACATCTTTTGATTGCACACATAAATGATAGATGAGAAGTGATATGATACCCCTTGATGGTATGCAATAAAGCTATAGAAAATAGGCTTAGGCATATTCATTGCAAAGATGAATATATACTATAGATTTCCAAATACTGTACTGTAAATAAATGTTTAATCATTATTTGGTTAACAAGATCCATGTGTTTTGCAGGTGCCTGTTGTGCCGGATGTAGAAGTCCCAAGGCGAAAGGTGAAGTCTCTACGGACTACCAGCTCAGCCTTGCTGGTTGGAGATCTTGCCGTGCTCGTCTACGGGAGAGAGTTATTGGCCAATTGAAGTTTGACTGGGAGGCAATCGGGGGCTCATAAAGATGTGGAGTCAAAGCCTTTGGCCAACACAAAGCTTGATACTTGGTGAGTGTATATAATGTAGGACAAAACTCTGCTCTCTCCTCACCATCCTACTACCTCCTGCAGCTCCTCTCCATCATCACCTGTGCGTCAACACCTTGTGCCTAACAGTGAGTTGAACTTGTTTTCTGTCTGTGTTTTCTGTTTTTATTGCAGGTCATGACCCTGCTTTAACTTCACATGTTCATGTTTGTGTCTCTTTCAACAGACAAAACCTGTTGCACCTGACCTCATGGGCAGACCTGTGTCCTCTGCTCTCTCCTCACCATCCTCCTGCAGCTCCTCTCCATCATCACCTGTGCGTCAACACCTTGTGCCTAACAGTGAGTTGAACTTGTTTTCTGTCTGTGTTTTCTGTTTTTATTGCAGGTCATGACCCTGCTTTAACTTCACATGTTCATGTTTGTGTCTCTTTCAACAGACAAAACCTGTTGCACCTGACCTCATGGGCAGACCTGTGTCCTCTGCTCTCTCCTCACCATCCTCCTGCAGCTCCTCTCCATCATCACCTGTGCGTCAACACCTTGTGCCTAACAGTGAGTTGAACTTGTTTTCTGTCGGTGTTTTCTGTTTTTATTGGAAGTCATGACCCTGCTTTAACACTAGGATGACTGAATTTTCAAGATCCTGAGGACAAACCCCCTCCTTTTCCTGAACAATTATTGGACCATTAACTGCCTTTTGTTATAAATATGTGTGTACTCAACTCAGACACCCCCACCACACCCGACTGCATTCCAATGTTTTCACCAGGTAAGACTCTGCTTGCACTTCCCCCCTTAGTCAAAGCAGTATAAAAGCAGACACAGGCAGGAGTGAATCATTATTTTGTACCCTTCTGTTGTATGTGGAACAAACAGAAACATTATGGCCCCCAATAAGACCTACACTGTTTCAGAAGTGTTGGAATTACTGACTGCTGTGGATGACTGCGAGTCTGATGGAGGAGAGGAACTAGCTTTTGACAAAGTAGATGATTCAGACACCGAGTTGAACTTAGAACTTTCTACAGATGAGGATACCAGTGGTGAATCTGATAAAGAGCATTTCAGCCCTCCCAGAAAAAAACGTTCAGAAACAAAGAAAAACATATCAGCATCAAGCGTGAAAGCAAAGGATGGGACAGTTTGGGAGACTGTAGGTGCTGGACACCTGCAGCAGCAAGAATTCCATGCAGAGGCTGTATTCCAAGAGAGGGCAGGACCTACAGAACATGCCAAGGTAATATTTCTGTTTGTTAGACATTTTTGTGTTGTGTTTGTATAAATATTTATAACTTTGTAGATTAGCAGTGTGTATATTGCTTTTTTGTTTTCGTTTTCTTAGTAAAAAAGCAAAAATTTTGTCATGTATCAAAACTAAAACAAAGCAAAGTGCAGTAAAATGGAAGTGATACTGTATATACTGTAATTAAAATATTTATTTATTTTCTTTCCTGCAGCGTCGGATAACGAGTAGACTTCAGAGCTTTCTGTGTTTGTTCAACATGGAGATGCTTCTGATCATCACAGAGTGCACCAACCATGAAGCCCACAGAACAAATGACACCTGGAGCCTTTTTGTCAGTGAGCTTATGGCTTTCATAGCCGTTCTGTTTCTACGAGCAACTCTCTGCCCAATTGGTGCAATGATCGAGTCTTGGTCAGAAAAATATGGTGTGCCTGTAATCAAGGAGACGATGTCCCGTGACTGCTACAAAGAAATCATGAGGTACTTGCGCTTTGACAACAAGGACACCCGTGCGGAACGTGTGAAGACCGACAGATTTGCTGCAGTTTCAGACATTTGGCAACGTTTTGTAAGTAACTGTCAGCAGTGCTACGTACCAGGACAGCACATTACTGTTGATGAGCAGCTGTTTCCAACCAAGGTACGCTGCCCTTTTACACAGTACATCGCAACTAAGCCAGATAAATTTGGCATAAAGTTTTGGATTGCTGCAGACTTGGACACAAAGTATATGTGCAACGCCATTCCATATTTAGGAAAGGACCCCAGCCGTCCTAAAGGAGAAAGACTATCTGAGAATGTTGTCATGAAACTCATGGAACCATTTCTGGGCAATGGAAGAACTGTAACCATGGACAACTTCTTCACATCTGTGACACTGGCTAACAGACTGCTAAACCACAACACAACTCTGCTCGGCACAATCAACAAAATTAGACGGGAGATTCCCCTTCCAGCAAAAAATGGCAAAGGCTGGAAAGAATTCTCCACACAAGTGTACAAATCAGGCAGTGCCACACTGACCGCATATGCTCCTAAGAAAAACAAGTTGGTCTGTGTTCTCAGCACCATGCACCAACAAGTGCTAGTTGGCAATGAACATAAAAAAAACCAAACACTATAACAGATTACAACTCCATGAAGGTATGTAGATAAGTAATATTGCTGCAATGGTTTTATACATCTATACTTTACTTGTTATATTGTTGTTCAAAATCTAACATTTAATTTAATTTAATTTTTTGCAGTGTGGCGTTGACATAATGGACCAGATGGCACGTGTATATACGGTGCGTGCCGGCACATGCAGGTGGCCCATTGCCGTGTTCTACAACATGCTTGACCTAGCAGCAATAAATGCTTATGTGTTATACAAGGCCTGCATTGGGTCCAAGGAAAGCAGAAGAGACTTCATACATGGCCTTGCACTGGAACTTCGTCAGCGTTTTATGATAGAAAAGGCCATGCTGAAAAAGCCACGTCCCCAGCCTGGTCCTGGAAAGACGACACAGTGTCAGGTTCAGACCCTCTGCAAAAGAAACCGCAGCAAAAAACAGTGTGCAATTTGCAAGAAGTTTACCTGTCGCAAATGTAGAAATGAGGACAACTGGGTGTGTAATAAGTGTTAGATGTGAAGCAGCAACAACTACACACCAACATTTAGATTTTGTTGTAAAAACAAAATGTATATATTGCTTTTGTATGATGATTTGCAAAAGAAACAGCAGCAAAAAACAGTGTGCAATTTGCAAGAAGTTTACCTGTCGCAAATGTAGAAATGAGGACAACTGGGTGTGTAATAAAGGCCCCAGTATACCTGTTTCTTTTGCCTCACGCCGCTGGACTGGCGTGTGCAGCGCGCAGGCAGTTCATATATAGTTCTGTGCCAGCGCAGCTCTCTGAGTGCAGGCTCCAACAGCTGCAGCCGGGCGGAGCAGGACAAATTGAGGTCGCTGATTGGTCATTTGCTGACACGCGAGGCAGTTTATCAACGCGCGCGCGTAGGCGTAGTAAAATTTGACCTTGGCGCGTTCACGCCCGTGATCAAAGGCTTTTGCCGCGGCGCTCCCACGGCGCCGAGCGGCGTGAGGCAAAAGAAACAGGTATATTGGGGCCTTAAGTGTTAGATGTGAAGCAGCAACAACTACACACCAACATTTAGATTTTGTTGTAAAAACAAAATGTATATATTGCTTTTGTATGATGATTTGCAAAAGAAACAGCAGCAAAAAACAGTGTGCAATTTGCAAGAAGTTTACCTGTCGCAAATGTAGAAATGAGGACAACTGGGTGTGTAATAAGTGTTAGATGTGAAGCAGCAACAACTACACACCAACATTTAGATTTTGTTGTAAAAACAAAATGTATATATTGCTTTTGTATGATGATTTGCAAAAGAAACAGCAGCAAAAAACAGTGTGCAATTTGCAAGAAGTTTACCTGTCGCAAATGTAGAAATGAGGACAACTGGGTGTGTAATAAGTGTTAGATGTGAAGCAGCAACAACTACACACCAACATTTAGATTTTGTTGTAAAAACAAAATGTATATATTGCGTTTGTATGATGATTTGTAAATATTATTTTCAATAAAATGCTGCAAATTCATGTTTATGTATCTTGAACCTAATTCCCTCTGCCATATCTGCTGATTTTGGACTACATGAAGTCAACTGATGGACCGTCACAGGTCACACGACATGAGGTCAACTGACGGACCAACACAAGTCACATGACCTGAGGTCAACTGATGGACCGACACAGGTCACATGACCTGAGGTCAACTGATGGACCGACATAGGTCACATGACCTGAGGTCAACTGACGGACCAACACAGGTCACATGACCTGAGGTCAACTGACGGACCGACACAGGTCACATGACCTGAGGTCAACTGACTAACTGACACAGGTCACATGACCTGAGGTCAACTGACAAAACGACACAGTTCACACGACATGAAGTCAACTGACGGACTGACACAGGTCACATGATCTGAGGTCAACTGACGGACCGACATAGGTCACACGACATGAGGTCAACTGACGGACCGACATAGGTCACATGACCTGAGGTCAACTGACGGACCGACACAGGTCACATGACCTGAGGTCAACTGACGGACCGACATAGGTCACACGACATGAGGTCAACTGACGGACCGACACAGGTCACATGACCTGAGGTCAACTGATGGACCGACATAGGTCACATGACCTGAGGTCAACTGACGGACCGACACAGGTCACATGACCTGAGGTCAAGTGACGGACCAACACAGGTCACATGACCTGAGGTCAACTGACAAAACGACACAGGTCACACGACATGAAGTCAACAAACGGACCGACACAGGTCACATGACCTGAGGTAAACTGCCGGACCGACACAGGTAACATGACCTGAGGTCAACTGACATACCGGTATAATGGACCAGATTGCACATTTATATACGGTGCGGCCCATTGCCGTGTTCTACAACATGCTTGACCTGGCAGCGATAAATGTTTATGTGTTATACAAGGCCTGCACTGGATCCAAGGATTTTGGACTGAGGGGTAGGGGGTGGGGGGGTAGGTGTACAATTAATGGGTCTTTAGTAGGGTCATTAGCATTTGAATCGACATTATATAGCCCACTGAAAGGGACCGGGGGATTCAGAAGCCAAGTTCACTTGCGCAAAAAAGCGCAGCCTTAGTCAAAGTAGTGTTAACTTCACATGTTCATGTTTGTGTCTCTTTCAACAGACAAAACCTGTTGCACCTGACCTCATGGGCAGACCTGTGTCCTCTGCTCTCTGCTCACCATCCTACTACTCCTTCAGCTCCTCTCCATCCATCACCTGTACATCAACACCTTGTGCCTAACCCTGTCATGTATCCATATCAATGACTGCTGCCAAAACAGGAAAACACACCTGACCTGATGGACAGACCTGCTCTCATCAAGACCACACACCTGACCTGAACTCACATCTGGACTCCCATGTACCCATCATTCAGTGTTTCCCCTACCATTATACAAGCGGGGTATGCCACCCCGTCAACAGAACTGAACACCCTACCTACCAGACCAAACTTCACCCACCCACCCAGCACTGGCATAGCACTAAGCTAGCAGCACAAAATACAGGCTCTCTAGCTAAAAAGCTAAAGGGAGCGCTCACGTTGCCTCTCCCCTCGTGCTGAATGCCCCCTGCCCCTACAAGCTGCACTCAGACGTGTCCGTCCCCCCGTCAACAAAAATCATGGATGAGATGAGCACCCCGCCATGGCAAGTTAACTAGGGGAAACACTGCATCATTCATGGTTGAATCATTGCTCAATGGCTAAGCAGTTCCATCTGATCCATGTTTGAACATGAGAACCACCTAATAAGCCTGTCTACCTCAACTTCAATCAAAGTAAGGGAATTTTCTATGCTTTTTTTGTGCTGCTTCTAGCTTTTTAAAGTTCCTGGACTGTACACTAAGGCACTGGTTTTTCATACATGATGGTTGCAACATGTTTCTGATGGATGTCAATTGCTCCTGATGATGTGATTTGATAATGATAGTTGAAAACTGTTTATGATGGATACCAATTGCTCCTGATGGTTGAGAAATGTTTATGATGGATCTGCTTTGCTAATGATGGTTGAGAACTGTTTCTGAAACAACACTGAAGTTGTTTATATGTGAACACATGTTGGATCACCAGATTTCTCGCTCCATGTTTTAAAAGGAGGATTAGCTGTGTTATGCACCCTGGGGGATGTAGAAGTTTAAACATCCTTGTTTTTATTTATCTTGGCTGCAAACTGCTGCAGCCTGCTGGTTCAATGAAGAACTCACCATTTTTTTCTCTTCTCACTCAAATCAGGCTTGATTGGGCAGAGCTGCTGTTCACCTGCAGGTCCAGCCTATAAAGCTGACATGCTGTGTTTGGTGCAGGGTGGAGTCTTTCTTAGTGAGGTTGTGATTGCCAACTGAGTTTGGTGGACACAAGCAAGGGTGCTTGTTGGAGCAACTTGGAGCCTGCTGAAGGTAAACCAAGTTTTGATTAAGGTAGCTGTATTGCTGCCTATTTGTGTTCCAGAGTGTTCTCCACCCACTCTGATCACTGTGTTGAGCTCTCATGCTACTTGGTGTGAGCTAAAGCTCTTGAGGTAAAGCTCTTGAGGTTTGGGGGCTCTTTAAACAGCTCTTGTAGAGCAAGGGTGCTCTTTTAACAGCTCTAGTGCTTACTAGAGTTGTGTGAAGTTAAGAGTAATCTAGTGGAGACTCGTTGTACCAAGACTGGCTTGAGGAACGAGTGGTGGCTTATTGAAGTCTTCTGGATGGTGTGAAACTCAGCTGAGGGTTCACTGGAACTGCTGAGGACACTGTCAGGTAACCTAACAATTCTGAGAGATCTCCACCCTCTCAGATTGTTGTTGTTTGCTCCTGTTGGAGCTGAAATAGGCCCTTAAGGCCTGGCACTGGTTTCAGGACTAGTTGCTAAAAGCAAGAGTTGTGAGTATTTAAGCTCTTTGAGAGTTTGTGTGACTCTAGCTTAAATAGAGTGTGGTTTTGGACTGCTGTACTCTGGTTGAATCTTCTTTTTTGTCAGATGCTGAAGGGAAGCATCTGAGCTGCTGCCCAGGAGGGGGACAGCTAAGGTGGAACAGAGTGAGAGACTGTTTTCTCATCTTTTTCTCCATTTATTTGATACTTTTGACTGTGTGGGTGTCGGTAGTTCAGTTATCGCTTTTTTGTTTAGAGGTATTTTTGGCTAGGAAGATCGTCACCTGGGAAGGCACGGCGGTCCTGTATAGGATTGGGTCGGCCTAGGTGGCGTTTTGTTCATTTCCGCCGCACCCACTTGTCCCACAATCCTTTGAACTTTCTCTTTTTAATTTATTTTTGTTTCTTTAAGGACGCTGAGCAGGAGAAGGCGCTCCAGACGGGTGGGAGAAGCCTGAGAGGACCCTGACCGCCTGGAGGCTCTTAATTTTAGTTAATAAAATATCATTTAAACCTTTTCTTGTGTCCAGTGTCCTTTAAGTATGTTTTGGCCCTCATACGGTCGTAACATATTTATTGGATGGCTTGTCCGGGATATGATATTAATTAACTTAATGAGCTAGGTTAGTGGTTGTCAGTTTTTGCTTAAATCACATTTGGGGGCTTGTCTTATGAGCTAATTTGTCTTTAGTGTTTTAAGCGCTGCTAATCAGTGCGTTTTTGTGGGATTGAGCACCTGTTATGCTCTGTGGTATTTTTAGTAGTCTACTGCTTAAAGAGGTTGGCTCTGTTTTGCATTACTTACTAAAAGCCGCGACTGTTGTCTGAAATATTTTGGGCTGTATTTTAGGCTAGTCATATTCTAGTAGTTTATCCACTTAATTCTTGGATCAGCTTTGCTGATTTGAGTTGAGCGCTTTCAGGTTTGTCAAAAGTGTGAACTTTAAAACTTTTGTCACCTCAAGTTTGAAGGAATTGACTTCAGCAGTTGGAAGCTGGCTGAAGCTTCTCATTGGTGCTGATTGTGAGTACTGTGAGTACTATCAGCTGTGTGTGTTGTTTGCTGCTTTGCTTGTGACACATTCAATGGCAGTAGGACATTTGTATTTTGTTTCACTGTGAGCTGTGTGCTGAACACTTGGTGGTGAGCTGTTTGAGTAAGCTGTTTAAAAACAAAGAACTGTTTACTGGAAGCTCACAAACATGGCTTTCAATTTGAAGAGATTTCTTGAACAGCCCACGTTTGATGTCTATATAAACTGCACGAGAGAGCAGATGTTGAGTATAGCAAACCATTTTAAAATCAACACTAGAGAATACGAACGTGATGGTTGGTTTGAGGGTGGACTGCTATCTGAATTAATTAAACTCGGGATTGTTGTGATGCCTGATTATGGGCACTTAAAGGAAAATGAAGCTGCCTTAAGACAAAAAGAGCTTGAAGAACAAATGAGGAAAGAAAAAGAGCTCATTTTACAGCAGCTTGAAACTGCCAAAAGGGAACTACAACTCAAACATAAAACTTTCTTAAAAGAACAGGAACTAAAACGACAAAGACTTTATGCCGCTCTTGAAGAGGAGAAACGTCTTCTGGACCAAGAGTTGCAGAGAGAATTGAGAAAGCAGGAACAAGAACAACAGCTTGAACAACGAAGACGTCAAGCTGCTTTAGAGGAGGAAAAGAAGCGTCTTCGTGAACAAGAACGACAAAGACTTCAAGCTGCCCTGGAAAAGAAGAGACGTCTTATGGAGCAAGAAAGACAGGAGTTGCTGAGAGAGTTGGAGCAAGAAAGATTGGAGTCACAGAGAGAAATAAAGCTCCATGCTGAACAACTGAAAAAGCAACGTTCGTGTCCCACTGTGTGTCATCCAAAGGTGACACCAGAGCCTTGCACTCAAGAAGGTGAGCCTCTCACACCTCTACAGGAGATGGCGCCACAAGAACCTCATCTTCAGGAGGAGAAGATTGAGGATGACATAAATCTGGGTGACAGTTTCTTCTTGTTTCTTGAAACTAAACATGAAACTGAACCTGAACAAATTCCAGTTCAGTCAGATGAGAACATAAAAGAACTAAATGAGCTGAAGGAAAATAACATTGACCTGAGTGAATGTTTTTTTTTTCAGTTCTGAAGCAGAAGAAGTCCCAGTGAGCTTAACTGAGGACCCAGAAGAAACCGTTTCTCCTGTTTCTTTGTATTCTTCTGTAACTCCTGCTAAAAACAATGATGGAGATGATGATGTTGACTTTAGTGACAGTTTTTTATTGTTATATAAAACTAATCAACTCTCATCCAAGTCAGGAGAGGACCTGAAGAGCTCAAAAGAGGTACAGACACACGTGACTATTCCTGCTGTTCCACTATGTCCAGTTTCAGCAAATACTGAAAAAGATGGCAGAACGATGGTGGATGATGTGGAACTGTCGCCTCAGCTAAAAGCTGAAAAAGACACTGTGGAAGAAAACTCATACCTGACTGTACCACGTGAGCTGTTGACACTTCATGTTCATGAAACCTTGTCTAACACTCTCTGTATTTTCAGATTAACTGAAAATGGAGCTGTTGAAACTGACGCAGGGATGCTGTCCGGTGCAGACAATGAGGAGGACAGATTCCCCCTGACTGTCATGAAAAATATCCAGTCTTACACTGACATCATTAAACATGATGTTGGTATTTGTTTGGTGTTTGGTGCTAAACAAAAGCCTTACAGAGTAGACGGAGATAAGCGTCGTCTGTTTGGCTTCCAAACATTCTGAGATACCACTATGTTTTGTTTGGAGAGGAGTGCTGTGTCTATAGGTGACATCTGCACGTTCTCCCCCAACAAAACTCTGGCGGTGGGGATGTTATGCACCCTGGGGGATGTAGAAGTTTTAACATCCTTGTTTTTGTTTATCATGGCTGCAAACTGCTGCAGCCTGCTGGTTCAATGAAGAACTCACCTTTTTTTCTCTTCTCACTCAAATCAGGCTTGATTGGGCAGAGCTGCTGTTCACCTGCAGGTCCAGCCTATAAAGCTGACATGCTGTGTTTGGTGCAGGGTGGAGCCTTTGCTTAGAGCAATGGATTGTGAGATTGCCAACTGAGTTTGGTGGACACAAGCAAGGGTGCTTGTTGGAGCAACTTGGAGCCTGCTGAAGGTAAACCAAGTTTTGATTAAGGTAGCTGTATTGCTGCCTATTTGTGTTCCAGAGTGTTCTCCACCCACTCTGATCACTGTGTTGAGCTCTCATGCTACTTGGTGTGAGCTAAAGCTCTTGAGGTAAAGCTCTTGAGGTTTGGGAGCTCTTTATAAACAGCTCATGTAGAGCAAAGGATGCTCTTTTAACAGCTCTAGTGCTTACTAGAGTTGTGTGAAGTTAAGAGTAATCTAGTGGAGACTCGTTGTACCAAGACTGGCTTGAGGAACGAGTGGTGGCTTATTGAAGTCTTCTGGATGGTGTGAAACTCAGCTGAGGGTTCACTGGAACTGCTGAGGACACTGTCAGGTAACCTAACAATTCTGAGAGATCTCCACCCTCTCAGATTGTTGTTGTTTGCTCCTGTTGGAGCTGAAATAGGCCCTTAAGGCCTGGCACTGGTTTCAGGACTAGTTGCTAAAAGCAAGAGTTGTGAGTATTTAAGCTCTTTGAGAGTTTGTGTGACTCTAGCTTAAATAGAGTGTGGTTTTGGACTGCTGTACTCTGGTTGACTCTTCTTTTTTGTCAGATGCTGAAGGGAAGCATCTGAGCTGCTGCCCAGGAGGGGGACAGCTAAGGTGGAACAGAGTGAGAGACTGTTTTCTCATCTTTTTCTCCATTTATTTGATACTTTTGACTGTGTGGGTGTCGGTAGTTCAGTTATCGCTTTTTTTTTTAGAGGTATTTTTGGCTAGGAAGATCGTCACCTGGGAAGGCACGGCGGTCCTGTATAGGATTGGGTCGGCCTGGGTGGCGTTTTGTTCATTTCCGCCGCACCCACTTGTCCCACAATCCTTTGAACTTTCTCTTTTTAATTTATTTTTGTTTCTTTAAGGATGCTGAGCAGGAGAAGGCGCTCCAGACGGGTGGGAGAAGCCTGAGAGGACCCTGACCGCCTGGAGGCTCTTTATTTTAGTTAATAAAATATCATTTAAACCTTTTCTTGTGTCCAGTGTCCTTTATGTATGTTTTGGCCCTCATGTGGTCGTAACATATATATACATATATATATATATATATACATATATATACATATATATATATACATATATATATATACATATACATATATATATATATACATATACATATATACATATATATATACATATATACATA
>JBBPBX010080652.1:4468-16121 GCA_038048925.1 Garcialebias charrua | reverse complement strand
GATCAGAGAGGGAGGTGCTGGCAGCCGCTGGGTCAGAGAGGGAGGTGCTGGCAGCCGCTGGGCCAGAGAGAACGACGCTGGCAGCCGCTGGACCAGAGAGGGCGATGAAGGCAGCCGGTGGGCCAGAGAGGGAGGTGCCGGCAGCCGCTGGGTCAGAGAGGGAGGTGCTGGCAGCAGCCGGGTCAGAGAGGGAGGTGCTGGCAGCCGCTGGGCCAGAGAGAACGATGCTGACAGCCGCTGGACCAGAGAGGGCGATGAAGGCAGCCGGTGGGCCAGAGAGGGCGATGAAGGCAGCCGGTGGGCCAGAGAGGGCGGTGCCGGCCGGTGGGTCAGAGAGGGCGGTGCCGACAGCCGGTGGGTCAGAGAGGGCGGTGCCGACAGCCGGTGGGTCAGAGAGGGCGGTGCCGACAGCCGGTGGGTCAGAGAGGGCGGTGCCGACAGCCGGTGGGTCAGAGAGGGCGGTGCCGACAGCCGGTGGGTCAGAGAGGGCGGTGCCGACAGCCGGTGGGTCAGAGAGGGCGGTGCCGACAGCCGGTGGGTCAGAGAGGGCGGTGCCGACAGCCGGTGGGTCAGAGAGGGCGGTGCCGACAGCCGGTGGGTCAGAGAGGGCGGTGCCGACAGCCGGTGGGTCAGAGAGGGCGGTGCCGACAGCCGGTGGGTCAGAGAGGGCGGTGCTGACAGCCGGTGGGTCAGAGAGGGCGGTGCTGACAGCCGGTGGGTCAGAGAGGGCGGTGCTGACAGCCGGTGGGTCAGAGAGGGCGGTGCTGGCAGCCTGGGCCAGAGAGGGCGATGCTGGCAGCTGCTGAGCCAGAAGGGGCGGTGCTGGCAGCTGCTGAGCCAGATGGGAGTCCTGCCGCAGCCGATGCGTGGTTGGGTGCCAACGATGAGGCCTCAGTGACGGGATCAGAACCCATGGCACAGAGCTGTGGGGCCTCCTCCTCAGCAGCCGACGTGAAGAGCTGTGGGGCCTCCTCCTCAGCAGCCGACGTGAAGAGCTGTGGGGCCTCCTCCTCAGCAGCCGACGTGAAGAGCTGTGGGGCCTCCTCCTCAGCAGCCGACGTGAAGAGCTGTGGGGCCTCCTCCTCAG
Organism: Garcialebias charrua; assembly: GCA_038048925.1. Lineage (NCBI taxonomy): Eukaryota > Metazoa > Chordata > Actinopteri > Cyprinodontiformes > Rivulidae > Garcialebias > Garcialebias charrua. Next base: position 15,034 of record JBBPBX010080652.1, on the reverse strand, counting down.
CAGCCGACGTGAAGAGCTGTGGGGCCTCCTCCTCAGCAGCCGACGTGAAGAGCTGTGGGGCCTCCTCCTCAGCAGCCGACGTGAAGAGCTGTGGGGCCTCCTCCTCAGCAGCCGACGTGAAGAGCTGTGGGGCCTCCTCCTCAGCAGCCGACGTGAAGAGCTGTGGGGCCTCCTCCTCAGCAGCCGACGTGAAGAGCTGTGGGGCCTCCTCCTCAGCAGCCGACGTGAAGAGCTGTGGGAGCCTCCTCCTCAGCAGCCGACGTGAAGAGCTGTGGGGCCTCCTCTAGCTGTGGGGCCTCCTCTTCAGCAGCCGACGTGAAGAGCTGTGGGGCCTCCTCTAGCTGTGGGGCCTCCTCTTCAGCAGCCGACGTGAAGAGCTGTGGGGCCTCGTCTGCAGCAGCAGCAGCGGGCGACGTGGAGGATTCAGGCTCAGCAGTAGACAATAAGGAGGCTAATCCTTTACTTGTAGCCTTAACAAAAGTCATTAGTCGAGTGAGGTCTGGGTTTGGCGTGAAACCACTGGTTGTAATTAAATGTTCCATGATGGAATATGTCTTGAGTTTATAATGGGGATCAGGGTTTTTGGTAGCAGCATTAAGTAGTCTCTCGATCTGTTGGATAATAACAGTGGTCTCTGCGGCAGCAACGGGCGTCATGGAGGTCTGTGGAGCCCCTGCGGCGGCAGCGGGCGTCATGGAGGTCTGTGGAGCCCCTGCTGGCAGCGGGCATCATGGAAGTCTGTGGAGCCCCTGCGGCGGCAGCGGGCGTCATGGAGGTCTGTGAAGCCCCTGCGGCGGCAGCGGGCGGCATGAAGGTCTGTGAAGCCCCTGCGGCGGCAGCGGGCGTCATGGAGGTCTGTGAAGCCCCTGCGGCGGCAGCGGGCGGCATGAAGGTCTGTGAAGCCCCTGCGGCGGCAGCGGGCTCATGGAGGTCTGTGGAGCCCCTGCGGCGGCAGCGGGCGTCATGGAGGTCTGTGGAGCCCCTGCGGCGGCAGCGGGCGTCATGGAGGTCTGTGGAGCCCCTGCGGCGGCAGCGGGCGTCATGGAGGTCTGTGGAGCCCCTGCGGCGGCAGCGGGCGTCATGGAGGTCTGTGGAGCCCCTGCGGCGGCAGCGGGCGTCATGGAGGTCTGTGGAGCCCCTGCGGCGGCAGCGGGCGTCATGGAGGTCTGTGGAGCCCCTGCGGCGGCAGCGGGCGTCATGGAGGTCTGTGGAGCCCCTGCGGCGGCAGCGGGCGTCATGGAGGTCTGTGGAGCCCCTGCGGCGGCAGCGGGCGTCATGGAGGTCTGTGGAGCCCCTGCGGCGGCAGCGGGCGTCATGGAGGTCTGTGGAGCCCCTGCAGTGGCAGCGGGCATCATGGAGGTCTGTGGAGCCCCTGCGGCGGCAGCGGGCGTCATGGAGGTCTGTGGAGCCCCTGCGGTGGCAGCGGGCATCATGGAGGTCTGTGGAGCCCCTGCGGCGGCAGCGGGCGTCATGGAGGTCTGTGGAGCCCCTGCAGTGGCAGCGGGCAGCATGGAAGGTCTGTGAAGCCCCTGCGGCGGCAGCGGGCGGCATGAAGGTCTGTGAAGCCCCTGCGGCGGCAGCGGGCAGCATGAAGGTCTGTGAAGCCCCTGCGGCGGCAGCGGGCAACGTCGAGGTCTGAGGAGCCTCAGGAGCAGGGATGGGTGACTCAGACAGAGAGACGGTTTGGGTCCCACGGCGACCTCTCTTTCTGCGGCGGCGAGAAGTGAGACAGGTGGGAGGTGGAGGTGCCAAAGCTTCAGCAGGTGGTGGAGGAGTCAAGAGAGCCGGTGAAGTGACCCCCTCAGGTTGGCAGGTGTGAGGAGCGACCGTCTGGACCTCCTCACGGCTGGGCGGACACAGGTACCTCGCCTCCACATAAGCCTGCCAGCGTTCCCGCACCTCTGGTGAATCAGGGCTGAACTGCCCCTCCAGCAACATCCCCCCACGCTCCTCCTGAGAGCGAGAGCTGAGCTGAGACCGTCGTCGACTCCTCTGTCCTCGGTGGCGTGAGCATGGCGCAGAGGGGAACCAGTACTCCTCGTCAGTGTCTGGTTCCTCCTCTGAAGGTTCCTCATGAAGCCACTGAGGTGGACAGGAGAAAACGGGCTTTCTAGCCAGGCGGGTTCCCCTGAACAGGTCTTTCCTCTCCTCCTCTCTCTCCCTCCGGGCAGTCTTCTCAGCCTCACGGGCAAAAAACTCGAATAAGGTGATCATCTTACCATTGGGTTCAGTTGGCTCAGTCATTCTGTCACGATCCGTAGGTGTGAACCCAAAAAGCAGGCAAGATGATCGAAGCAGGAGATGTATTTCAAAAATAAAACTTATTTATTTTTAAACAACACAAAAACAAAAGCCGGCGTGGCGGCAAAACTTTCAAACAAAGACTTTAGGCAGGCAGGCAAAAACAGAGGACCGTGATGTCTGTGACCAGAGCTGGAACCAAAGATTCAACAACAATGACTGAGCAAACTGCAGTGGCTGGCAGGAGCTTAAATGCTGAGCTGCACAGGTGGAAGGAAACAGGTGGAAGGAATGAAACTGATTGCTAGGCTGAGGTAGAAGGGGCGTGGTGAACAGTTGACTGACAGGAGTGGCTGTGAGACATGACTGAGGAGGAAGACTGAGGAAAGGACAGAAACAAAGAACATAAGCATGGTGCAGATGAACTAAGCAGAGGAGGGTGACAGGCATTACTGGGATGAACTAAGCAGAGGAGGGTGACAGGCATTACTGGGATGAACAAATAGGAAGGGTCAGAAGACAGGAGCAGAGACAGGAGCAGGAACTAAATAGGAAGGGTCAGAAGACAGGAGCAGAGGAGGGTGACAAGCATTACTGGGATGAACTTACTGGGATGAACAAATAGGAAGGGTCAGGCTAAGGGAGAGGGTCAGGCTAAAGGGAGAGGGTGGACAGAAGGGGCAAAAACTATGACAGACAGAAGGGAGTCAGGGTCAGGCTAAGGGAGAGGGTCAGGCTAAAGGGAGCGGGTCAGGCTAAAGGGGAAAGGTCAGGCTAAGGGAGCAGGTCAGGCTAAAGGGAGAGGGTGGACAGAAGGGGCAAAAACTATGACAGACAGAAGGGAGTCAGGGTCAGGCTAAGGGAGAGGGTCAGGCTGGGTCAGGCTAAAGGGAGCGGGTCAGGCTAAAGGGGAAAGGTCAGGCTAAAGGGTCAGCGGGGCCTAAAGGGTCATCGGGGCCTAAAGGGTCATCGGGGCCTAAAGGGTCAGGGGCCAATGGGTCAGCGGGGCCGCTGAACATGACAAGAGACCCCGCCCTCTGGGTACTTAAGATGCGGATGCCCATCCTACTTTCTCCAAAATGCACTTCACCGAGCTTCAGCATTGAAAAGGGCCAACTGTGTTGCACCTCATTCCCTTCCTTCAGGGAACATGAGTTATGGTGCATAACTTTCAGTTCCCTTTTCAGTCAGTCACTCGGTGCAACACTATTGCTATGGGAACGTAATTCATTCACGCCCTTGAAATGCTCAGTAAAATGCATGCTTGTATGAACATCTGCCTTTATACATTAGGCATCACTTGGCCGCTCTCTACTGTGTGTTAGAGAGGACAGCCTGAGTGACGTCACACGCAGTAACGTCCAAACTGTAATGTTTTGCAAACGTGTTTGTTGAGCTCCAGTTCATAGCCGCACAGATGTCTGCAACTGGCACACACTTGAACAGTGACCACGAGGTGGCCAAACCTAGAGTAGAATGGGCACATACCCCAGAAATGATTACTCACAGACTATCTCCCTGCTATGCCACCAAAATGCAACATGTCTTTTGTCTTTATCCGTGCTGAGCTGGTAGTTTTTTGACTTTATCATAGAATGTCCTAAGACAAAATGTGATAGATTTTTTTTGAACACCAATGATTATCCAACTGTATGTTCTTTTTTTTCCATATCTGATTGTTGGCGGCGCAATTTAATTATTGCTGCGGCTTTCTGTGTGTACGTCCCTCTTAGGATGGTGTGCACGCCAATTGTAATGTTTTGTACCTCGGTGCAAATATGCCAATAAAGATATATTCTATTCTATTCTATGAACCTTATCATGAGAGGGTGTGCACCGGGCTTCTTGCCCCCCCCCAGCCCTCATGGCATGCTGAGATAGCTGACAGAAACACCTTAATTGTAGAAAAGGAACGGCCTTTCTCCAGCAAGTCCTGTAGAAAGGTAAGAAGCTGTACCAGATCACAGGAATAAGAAACAATATTCCTGTCCATGCACCAAGCTTCAAAAACACACCATTTATGAGCATAGAGAGTCTGTGTTGAAACAGCCCTTGCCCCTTGTATGGTATTTACCACATTGCTGGGGAGGCCTGAGGCCATCAGCTTGTTCCTTTCAGCAGCCGAGCTGTAGGTTGCCATAGTCCTGTGTGTAAGCAGAGAGGTTGTTCTTGTTGGTGATACAGCAGGTCCCTAAAGAGGAGCAGATGCCCACGTTCCTGGAGTAAGCTCACCTCCAAGGGCCCTGGGCCCCGTGACCCCTTGGGGGCCAGTTGTATTAGGGAGAGGACCTTCCTGTAAATGTGTTCCCACACCACCCGGACCGGGAGTGCTGGGAGACAGGAGCAATGCACTGTCCCTGTTAGATAAACGTGGACCAGAACGTTTGCTTTTTCTCCTTTTAGGGAGAGGCATGGCACGGAGGGAGTGCAGGTTTTGTATGCGAACAGACCTCCTGATTCTAGTCCGTTCTATGACCGGGTCTGGTTCACAAGCCTCCGGCCCCACCATCACTCTGGAGCTTGGTAAAACTCCAGGGAGCTGTGTCTCACCTTATGAGGGGATGCCATTTAAAAGCAGAGCTGATTCAGTGCAATGAGCACCATCACATGTTGCAGGTTCACTGCTTGTGCACGGTCTTCTGTCCGTGTAAGATGAAAAGTTAGTTTCAGCGTAAGGATGTAAAACTGCACTAAACAACTTTTTCTGCTGAGCACCTATAAGCCTAGCTGATGACAATAAGTCCAGACCTTTCCGAGCATGTGGAAGAGGAAACTGATCCAGCCCTAGTGCATTTCCTGTTTTGTAACGTTTGTTTACAGACCCTGCAGCGTCATCACTGTCTCCTTTGCCAGTATGTGAATCTGACGTGGCCCCCCATCACTCATTGCTGAAATACACTGAAAAGTGCCTGGTGGCCAAAACGGCATGTCGCCATGGTTACCAGGTTCTGTCAGCGCGCCCTCTGGGCGTGCGGACATGGTGCAGGTTTGTTGAATTTGTTTATTGTCTGCCCTGTGGATTCCGACGGGGTGGGGGTTTGAAGATGTGACCCCTCTCACCTGGTCCCCTGAGAGCTAGTGTACCTATTCGCAGATGCCTCTGGGTCTGACTGTTGCAGACAGCCCTGAGGCCACCTGCTGGGGTTTATTGTCTGAGCTAGTACCCCATGAGCTGCGAGGGAAGGGGGGGACAGCCCCCCACCCTTTATAGCGATTGGTCTCAGAGGGGAGCTGTGTTGTTGATGTTGCTAAGTTTTTTTGTTTTGTTTTTGAGTCAAGAAACAGGGTGAAGTTGTTCTTTGAGTTTTTATTCGTGTTTTTGTGTAACGACATTTCTGACTTCATGTCACTTACAGCAGAAATAACATGTTTTGTGCACATATCAAAGTCACCAGTTTTTTGTACCTTTTTACAAATAAAGTCTGGGCATATAAAATTCAGTTCCCGTACCATGTGGGCGGGCAAGCCTGTAAAGCTAAGCAGAGGGCCCGTTTCATCAGGCACGTTTCTAGTCTTGTGTCCCGGTTTGCCGAGGAGGTCCTCTCTTGGACCGCCTGGCGAAGAAAAAAACTGTATACTCCAGGAAGGACTGGCTTGTGGCGGACCCGGTGGGGGTCTTTGCCGATGCTCCCCCTCGTACTCTGGTCTCTTTTGCGGCGGATTACGTGTGGCTGAGCGGTGCCGAGGCTGCACGGGCCTGTTCCCAGCTGTCTCCTGGGGGAGGGGGGCAAAATCTCTCCTGGGCATGCATTCCCGGAGGGCCTCAGCCTGTTTGCGCCTCTGTTCAAGCCTTGTCTGAATCCGGTCCAGAGCCTTTCCAAACAGTCCCGTCGGTTCTATCGAGTGGTGCAGAAAATGAATATGTTGTCCCTCCGGGAGGTCTGTTAGAGTCATCTACAGATGACGTTGGACAATGACCACCTCAGCCATGCATCTGCGCTGTGCAATGGCTGTAGTCCCCATCATGCGGAGCACAAAGTCTGTTGCCCTGCAGGCTTCCTCCAGCACTTCGGTGGCAACCTGCTTGTCTGTCGTCACCTGGAGCTCCTGTAGTTTTTCAGCCAGGTATGCCTGCATCATCGCAGACGCGTTCATCGCGCGTACCGCAAGGCCCTGAGCCCTGTAGCATTTCTCGAGCTGAGTAGCTGAGGCTCGACAGGCTTTAATGGGCAGAGTCGGTTTTGTTCCAGAGGACCTGGGGGCCAAATGAGATGCAAGCGTGTCCTCCATTTGTGGCACGTTGGCTATTTCTGCTGCCTCCATTCCAGCCACATCAAGGAACTGTGAGAGTGGGAGCAGCATAGGAGCCCTGGGCTTAGGCCATGTGCGAGTCAGCTCTGTGAGGAAATCTGGGAAGATGGGCATCCTGTGACTCGTTGTAGATTGCTGCTTAGCGTAAAAATAATTTCCTACCAACCTCGTGACTTGTTGACGGGGTGGAGGTTCGGGCCACGGGATCTGCAACGCGTCCGCCACTCTGCGGCACAAGTCAAACAGAGCGGGGATCGAAGTGTCAGTCTTCGGGAGCGCAGGCGCAGCAGAGAGAGGTCCCCCTCCTCACTGTCATATTTGTTGTCAGCTTCGTCACCAGAAAATTCACCTGAGGCTGTTAGCGAGATCTCATCCGCGTTCATCATGCCTCGAGTATCAAAGTCGGCTGTCGAGTCCTCGATGGGAGCCGCCACATCTGGGCTGTCGCCCCATTCGACTTGAGTACTGTCCTCCAAAACCATGCTCTCGAGCTCTGGTGTGGAAGTGAGAGTCTCAGTGAGGTCCTGGTCTGTTGGCGCCGCAGTTGCGCCCATGGCTTTGGCCACGAAGTCCACCCGGTGCCTCCTCACCGCCTCCAGCATCTGGCAGCAGTGTGGGCAGGAGTCGGGCGCGTCCAGTGCCATTTTCGCGTGCAGCATTCCTAGGCAGACAGGACAGGCCTCGTGGGTGTCTTGTCGCCGAGAGGTAAAAACCGCAGCCGTTGGGGCAGGCGCGCGAGGTTGGGCTTGCCGTCCTGCTAGCCTTTTTCGGAAATCTCGGCTTTCGCTTTCCTTTCTCTGGAACCATGTCCGAGAGAAAACAAACGAGTCTTTCCAAAATTATTTTTCGAAACGTCTCCTCCGTCGCGTCGCTTTCGCTGGCTAGCCTGCTACGACTTAGCAGGGTAGCGATGTGGCGCAGTTAGCGTCGTTGAGCAATGCAGTCTGTGGAGAGAAGAGAAGAAAAACTTTGGGGTTAAGGAAAAATGTGCCGGACTAGCTTTCGCCAGCTCAGCAGTACGCAGGCAAAATTCTCTGTACGCTCAGCGTAGGGAGCGAGCTCACCTCTGGTCGAGCGATGAACAACAGAGAAGTCCCGCGAAGAAAAGAGAAGTTCAGGTTTAAGCGAGGTGAATGGCAAAAAGAGAAAGTAGGATGGGCGTCCGTATCTTAAGTACCCAGAGGGCGGGGTCTCTGGGGTGATGCTGACGCCCCCTGCCGTTAAGGCATGATTGTATTCCTTCAGGTAATCGCGCGGGGGCGCAAATTCCCATAGCAATAGTGTTGCACCGAGTGACTGACTGAAAAGGGAACTATCTATCCCACATTCAAAATTCCATAGAGCCACCATTTGTAGCAGATACAACAGCTACTCCCTTCACATGCATATCCGCAATCGACGTCTTGACACTGGAATTTTTGCCCATTCTTCATGGCAAAACAACTTCAGCTTTAATTCAAACATTCTGAATTCAATGAATTGTGTGTTTTGACTGGGCCACAACATTTACTGTTTTCTCTTAAATGGTAAATGGTAAATGGAGCTTATTTATATATAGCGCTTTCTAGCCCCCGATGAGGGGCCCCAAAGCACTTTACAATACCAACCATCCACCCATTCATACACACATTCATACACCGGTAGCGGCAGACTGCCATGCAAGGCGCCTTTCCAGTCCTACCGAGAGCAACTCGGGGTTAAGTGTCTTGCCCAGGGACACAACAACACATGGTGTGGGGAACCGGGATTCGAACCTCCAACCTTCCGATTGGGGGACGACTGCCATTACCACTACGCCACGGCCGCCCCTTGTGCGATCTTAACATTCTGTTTACTCCCCTTGTCCTACGGGTCAAAAATGACCCGCACTACCAAAGACCCAAAATAAAGCAGCTTTATTGAACTTTAAATCCAAAATCCATTTTCCACGATGAAACAACCTGTTATTTATCAATGCATCTCAATTTACAAGAGAAAGGTGGATGAAATGTCCTGGGCATGGGCAGCTGAATACCTTGTTGGTCCTGGAGTCATCCTTATTATGTTTGATGCTGCTGTTCTTCCCTGGTTGCTGTCAGAAGTTGTTGAGGACCATACAATTCTGCCGTTCTTTGACAAAAATGTCTCTCTCTCAGCTTGAGGGATTTCCTCTTCTTCTTCATCTGAAGATGCATCATCCTCTGGGTTGCATTCCTCCCCATCTTCCTCTTCAGATACATCTTCATCCTCTTGTTCCTCCTGAGCTCCTGAAAATATCTCATCCAGGACCTGTTGGGCAGTGAAATGTCTACTCATGTCTTCAGCATGGAACCAACAAGGGATCCTTTGATTCAGGGTACCTTTATCCTCTATACTGAATTTGTTTTTATTATTTCTTAGTTTGTTTTTTTGTTTTGCTTGGCAGCTTGTGTGATGTGAGGGGTTAGCTGCAGATCAAGAGTGCAGGTGCAGGTCAAATGCAAGTTCTAGTGTCTTTGATGTGTGTGTGTGTGTGTGTGTGGGGGTGTGTGTGTGTGTGTGTGTGTGTGTGTTAGAGAGAGTTTGTGTGTGGCCTTTGAACTTTTTTCTGGTGTTTAAATGCCTTTATAATTCACGGGTCAAAAATGACCCATAGGACGATCTTTGGACCCTAGTGGTGTACAGCCCACATGGAAACCTAGACAAAAACAAAGTATCACTTTTTGTAATGATGGGGTCACTTTAGGAAAAGTCATAAAATTTCAAGTTGGAAAAATATAGTTTAAGGTATTTTTTCTATAGCTAAACATGGTAGCGGGTCACTTTTGACCCGCAGGACAACACAAACCACTGAAGTGTTCATTTAGCAATGGGTTCAGTGTTTTTGAGCTGCTAAAAGGTGGAAGATTTCAGCTTGCTCCATTCATTGTTCCTACATTTCTGACCAATTCCCAAGTCTATCCTGATGAAAAACCTCTCCATTGCATGGTGCTGCCACCACCAGGCTGCACTGTGGAGATAGTGTTCAAAATATGGAAGGTTATGGTGTTCTTGATCTCCTAAAGGTTACACTTTAGTCTCATCTGACATCTGAATTGGGAAGTCCCCTATATGTATTTTGCCACTTTCCAAATAGTCTAGCTTTATTTGTATTTATTTATTAGCACTGATATTTTCCAAATCACTCTTTCATGAAATCTTGCTTCAGATTAAGGCTTGTAGTAGTCTCAAACTGTAGAACTTCAACTTCCGTCACCTTAGGTTGGTTAATTATATGGCTTCTTAGGATAATTGTTGAGGTTTCAAATCATATGGATTCTCAGGTTTTATATGTTTTAGAATTGTTGAATACTTTTTTTTCACATTTAATTTGAGTAATCTGAAGTATTTTGCATAGTACCATTGCTTAGGAACAAATTGAAAAGCTATTTTAATTTCAGGTTTCAAGGAATCAAATGATCACAATAAATGCAATGAGTGGGGATACTTTTGCTGTCCAAATTGTGTATTTTGTGCATGTGTACATGCACAACATTTAGTTTTTTTAGTGTTTCAAATACAGACACGTCTGCACACTAAACATATTCATCCTGTAGATGTCAAATCATGGCAGCCCCCCCCCCCCCATCACCAAGCCACATTTTTTTTTTGCTGTGGTATGGTTCAGCTGCTGTTGTGTTTGCCCTCCCATCACACTGCTATCTGTTCATTCTCCACCTCTTGTCTGCCTCCTGCTCAAAAGCAAAGCCCATGGCTCAGTTAGAAAGACAGCCAAGCCGAGAGAGGTGATATCTTCCAGCAAACAAATGGCTACTTTGTACAACATGCTCTCCATCCATATCAACTTCACACCCACGATAAGCTACAAATAAGATTGTCTGTCTGACATAGACAAACAATTGAGAAGGATTGTAGCAAACAAAAGCAAAAAAACAAAAATCCTGTATGCTGTTAAGAAGCATTTTTCTCTAGACATATTTGCACTGTAAACAATTGTGTGCAACATGTATTTTTTTTTCTTATTCCAGTTTTCTATATGATATAAGACATCTGAACTATATATGTTTCATGGTGTACGACAGATATTGGTCAGGGTATGTCTGCATACTCTTTCCT